>JAIQCU010000103.1:0-132617 GCA_022114935.1 Leptestheria dahalacensis
CCCCACAGCAGGAACTTTTTCTTATTGCTCCAGACTGTACAAGTATTGAAAGAAGCAAATTGTGAATGCGAAGTAGACTTGTTCGTGTTAGGAATGTACTCTGTGTCCTGTGCTGCAGCTGTTTACTGGATGGAGTTTTTCATCAACTCATTTACCAGGTGTTTGTTTGTTGTAATATTGAGACGTTCGTTTGTTTTGCCTTTAAAGAAACTATAGATAGGCCTGGGGACGGTCGTTAAAAGATATAGACACACCAGCCGTTCCCGCCTCTGCAGGGTCCGCAAACCCTAAGGCTAGGTTTATATCTCGTAGCTAGACTATTGTACTGATGTACTGCTATACTAAAAAGGAAATATTTGAAATCTTCTTCCTCTTGATCTAGGGAGGTAGTTAGATAGTCAGATAGACAGTGGATGGATGGGTGGATGGATGGATTGAATGAATGGATGGAAGGATGGATGGATAGCCAGACAGGTAGATAGCTAGCTATTAAGAAAGATGGATAAATAGATAGATAGATAGATAGACAGACAGGCAGACAGATTTTTAGATAGAAAGATAGACATACAGATAGTTAGACAGGTAGATAGATTATAGATAGGTAGACATGTAGATGGGTTATAGATAGTTAGATTATAGACAAATAGATAGAAAGACAGGTGATAGATAGATATAGACAGATTATAGATAAGTAGACACGTAGATGGGTTATAGATAGTTAGATTATAGACAAGTAGATAGATAGACAGGTGATAGATAGATATAGATAGGTAGATACGTAGATGGGTAGATGGGTAGATGGGGTGGATAGTTAGTTTATAGACAGATAGATAGATGGACAGATGATAGAGATAGATAGATTATAGATAGATAGACACGTAGATGGGTTTTAGATAGTTAGATAGATAGACAGATGATAGACAGATAGATAGATTAATAGATAGACACGTAGATGGGTTTTAGATAGTTAGATAGATAGACAGATGATAGACAGATAGATAGCTTATAGATAGATAGACACGTAGATGGGTTTTAGACAGATAGATGAATAGACATCTAGATAGGTTATAGATAGATAGGAACGTATGTAGACTATACATTTGCAATTTTACTTATTCAGTTCATCTATTTAATTTATCTTAATTTATTTTACTTTTTCTAGTGTTTTTTACTTTTCCGTTTAATTCTCTTTTCTCTTAATAACGCATTGAAGAACAATCTGGTCATTACAACGTACATCCGCATGACGTAAAAAAACAAACAGAATGGGACATCCCATGTAATGAGCAAAGCATTTTCTTTTTGTGGTCCCTTCTTTTAGGCTTATCCAGTTAATTCCCTTTTTTACGACTCGCAGACCAAAGTGTCCCTCCCCGTGTGTGTGTGTGTGTGTGTGTGCGTGTGTTGAGGCCGGGCTCGTTCCTTGTCAATTGGGTCGTCATGCATTATTCATATTTCAATTCCATATGGATGATGTTTCGACAGGCCCGCGGCTGGAATTCTAGCGGAATCACGAATGCCCTAGCATATACTACTCGTTTTCCTTTCTCTTTTTTCTATACAGATTTTTTTAAAACCGTACTTTTCCTCATTTCTGACCGTTGTAGGAAAAATCGTTCTATCTTTAAATATTTTATTTTAATGAATGAATATGTTGAATTGGAACTAGTTGGAAAGAACTGTAAAAGAAAACAGATGCTCAAAAGTGCTTCGAATGTTGAACTAATTGAAGATCTTGTTGTTAAATTAAATTAAAAGTGTAAAGACAAGAGGAGAGACGAAGATTTAATTAATAGTGGAAAATTGAGAATTGATAAAGAAAAGGAGAAATGACAGCACTGCAGTTTGCGCTGTCGGTACTACTCCCCCGGCTGCTTCATTGTTTACTGTCTCTGATTCGTTTAAAATATTCTTCTTGTCATCCACTGGTTTACTTTGTTAAATTAGAAAGATACTCTTGCTGAAACAGTACAATCTGGTTAACAGTAGTAAACCCAACAGGAGATAAGCAAAACATGTGCAACGGATGTTTCCTTGGCGCTTTCAATACTACTCGCGTAAACGCCCTTAATGTACAGTTTTTCTCATTTTTTCAAATAGAAAGTATCTTGTACTTGTTTGGAGTAGGACTGGTGAGTGAATGGTTATTGCATTGACCACAACCAAGACATCCGTGGTGCAGTAATACTATTGTGAGTTGCTTCGTTGCTCCTAACTTTCAATGACCGTGGATCCGTCATTTTATCTATCTATCTATCTACCTATCTATTTACTGTCTATCTATCTGTCTATCTAGGATCCTTGTAATGGTTAGAATTATTTAACCGTACCAAGATCCTTTATCACCAGGAGCAATGTTACAAAATGAAGATCAAAGGAATAATAGCAGCGAACTTTGCGTTGGCGCTCTCAATACTACTCACATAACTGCTTCGTGGTGCAGCGTTCAGAGTTTAGGAAATACGTTGCACTCTTCGTGTTGTAGGTGAAAGAGACTGTAGTTGGCTGGAAGAGGATTAGTCAACAGAATGGTTACTGCATTAACCGCAATTCCAAAAACGTCCGTGATGCGTTAATCCTACTGTGAATTGCTTCGTTGCTTCTTACTTTCTCTGACCGTGAATTACAAGAATCCTTGCAAAGGTTAGATTTATTTAAGTGGAACAAGATCCTTCATCGCCATGAGTACTGTTACAAAAAGAATATCAAAGGAGTAATAGCAGCGGACTTTGCGTTGGCGCTCTCAATACTACTCGCGTAACTGCTTCAGTGTGTGCAGCGTTCCTCACTGAGAAAGGGAATTGTACTTTTTCTTGGGCTGGTTTACCTCGCCCTGTGCTACAATGAGGGTCGTTGACTGAATAGTAACTGGAACAATGTTCTTTATCGACTCACCGTTTCGAAACAGAAGCCAAAGGAACAAACTATACAAAGTACTCTGCGTTGGCGTTGTCAATACTACTCTTTCCCAACTGCTTCACAATGTAACGTTCCTCATTTGCAAAACCTTTCTCCTGGAGAACGTGAAAGAGGGAGCCTCGCATCGAAAGGCGATATGACTGGTTAACCGGATGCCCATTCAAACTGTATTCCTTTATCAAAATGAGAAACAGACCAACTGAAAGTAAGAAACAGCTGCAGAGCTCACTTTTTTCCCTTGGCGCAGTCAGGATTAATCTTGTAACTGCTACACTGTACAGCGTTCCTCATTCAGAGGATGGACTGCTTAGTCTTCCTTGGGCTGGAGTTTTTACTTTGCAAATGAGAAATCCTCTAGCTGGATGAAAATAGGACCGAGGAACTAAATGGTGACAGGAACAGTTACTATAAAACCCTGGTGTACCAATACTACTTGAGTAACCATTCTTACCGTCTATCCTCATCTATGGTGACCGTAGCGACCTTTTATGACCCGTGTATTAGATTAATCCTTGCCGTGGTAAAGGATCAAAACGAGGTAAATTGGACTGTTTTGCACGCAGTAGCCATGTTGCAACTACTGTACTCCTTGCTTTAGTAGCTTTAGTAGTAGTTGACTAATTGATTCACCTTGTACCCTCATTCAAAGTGTTTGGTCTAGTGATGTCAACGACTCGACTCGACTCGACTTGGCCCCGAGTCGAGTCGAGTCGATGGTTTTGGTCTTGAAGTCGAGTCGAGTCAGAATCGACGATATGTGCGCCTGAGTCGAAGAGTCGGCTATATATTCGACGGTAGACCCCAAGTCGATCGAGTCGACTTGCAAAATCTCTTAGTCGAGTCGAGTCGTTTACCGCGAACGTCCAAGTCGAGTCGCTTGACATCCCTAGTTTCGTCCTAGGATCCCTCTTTACCCTTAGAAACCAGGGTTGTTCGATATCAAAATTAGCCGATATCGATACCATCGGTACGATAACGATACGATATCTCGATAAGAGAAAGATTTGTCGTTAATGTTACGCACTTGTTTTCCACGTCGCTCTTTTGTCTTAGGTGTGTGCAGAGAAGAATCTAGGTAGCTTTGCTGACAGTTATGTCACTATCATGTGAAATTATTTTATTGGTTGATTCAAGTATTAGTTCAGAGATGCACTCGAAGCTCTAGAAGGTGGCGTCCGATTTAAGCCGCCGGGGGCGCGGATTTTTATTCTCCGTGTTATGATACAGCAATTTTCTCGAATGAAGGACACCTGAACACCGAAATAACGGTTTCATTTGCCAACTGTGGGACCCATAACGTGTGCAGTGGGTTATTATGTAACGAGTTCCGTGTACAAAGCAGTGTACGCTGCAGGCTTTAATCAAGTTTCGTACTAAAAGATGTTGCTCAATAGTACAAGTAGTTCTACAAAGATAAGCTAGTGAACATCATATTGTCAGGAGTACAGGTTTTCAGTGAAAGACCGCTAAATTGTGATCTGGAAGCCAGCTGAAACCAGCTGTGCGCTGAATGTAGTCGCCTGACCGGTGATAGTTGAACTGGACTATTATCCTGGCTACAGTTTGCAGGGTAAACGGAAAAGTTATATCATAAAAACCTGATATCGATATGAACGATACGATGTATCGATAAGGTTTCCCAATATTGGTATCGGTTCTCCTTATCGATACGATAACAATACGATAAATCGAAGGTAAAAACCATCGATATATCAAAGTACTCTGCTTAAAATAGATAAATTCCTACTCCCCGAAAGACTAGGACTGGATTAGGATCCTTAACCACAGAAAAACGTCATACCAGGAGAACGAATTTAACAACTACTGCAGTGCATTTTGACTTGGTACCATCAATACTACTCGAGTCATTGCTTCACGTTCCCAATCAAGACTGTTAGTCCTAGGGTCCTACTCAATTCTTGAACTATGGATGCTAACACTAATAACTGATCCTATAGGTACTTTTTTCAGTGCAGGAACCATCACGAAGAAAGAGCAAGCAAGTTTATGATGCACTTTGCTTTATCAATTTCAGTACTACTCGCGGAACTGCTTCACTGTACAGTATACCACATAAAAAAGGGGCACTGCGTAAGATTAGGGTTTCAATGGTTTTGTGCTTGCATCTTTTAAGTTTCTACCTGTATAACAACGAAAATTTACTTGAAATGACACCTTACGTACTAGAACCTAAGAGTAAATTTTCAGACAATTCGAGCGAATAGTTTTTCTGACATTAAGTGTCAAAATCTGGAACGGTGCGCCGTTATTGTTAACCCTTTTTATGGGTGGGAGACTGTGCACTGCTCCTCTTTCAAAGTTGTTGTTTTGGTCCTCGGCTCTTTTTTCTTCTCAGTTTAGAAGAGGTCCTTACACTTGGGAAGGAGTAGAACCGGTTAACTAAATGACTATCGAAAGTATTATTTTCCTTTTGTGTAGTAGAAAGAGGAACGCAACAACAGGAGCCAAAAACCGATTGCAGCGAACTTTTTACGTTGGCGCCGTCAATACTACTAACGCAACTGCTCCAACTTGAGAGCGTTTGTCATTCAGAGGAGAACCTCTGCTTTCTTTTGTAACCTATCGTCGGTCTGAGTTCTCAAACGGGAGAGACCTGCAAAGAGAATAGAAATCCTAGATAGGTAGATAGATAGATAGATAGGCAGATAGACAGATAGACAGATAGACAGATGGATGGATAGATAGATAGATAGATAGATAAATAGATAGGCAGATAAACAGACAGAAAGATAGACAGATAGACAGATGGATAGGTAGATAGATAGATAGGTAGATAGATCGACAGACAGACAGATCGATAGAAAATCAGACATACGGAGAGGTAAGTTGATAGATGGAACGTTGACTGAGCATTTTTTTAAAGCTGAAATGGTGAGGTTCATACTAGAAAACCAAGGGTTAATCACCTCGTCTTCATATTTTGCTTATGTCGATCTTAAAAACATTCAGTTGTATAGCGTTATCAATTTGAAGGTTGGTTAGAATAGTGCTCGTGAATACAACCTTAAATTTTCAGTGGCATTGTGCTGTAAGTTTAGTCAGAATAGGTGTTTCAAGCCAAGTTTAATGCGCCTTGCTGTATTCCTGTTCTAGGGATAGGCTGCACTCTGTTACGGCGCTTTCAATACTACTCTCACGGCTTTCTTAAATGCGATTCAAAACAGCAGGTCCTTATAACCTTTGCTGTTTTCAAGGGCCCGTCTTATCTCAAATGGAATTGGCGCAAGAAGAGGTTACGATAGAAGGTTTAGGAACTGTCGACTGAATGTGCGACAAGAACAATGCCTCGTAACAAAATGCACCGTTGAAAAGTCGCGAAGAAAGTGGGGCGAACCCCGTCTTAACAATTCGTGTCGCTGAAGTAATATCCCTGGTTAGCTGCCATGCATCTTTCGTTCCCATGGTGTTTCGAATCTTGCAGAGAAAGAAGAAAAACGCAACAACAAACCCTTGACTTGAAACAGAATCGATGTCAGTTTCTTTTGTTTCCTACCAACGGTACGGGAGGGACCCTTTTTCTGAAATCCCGGGTTGTTTTTCGCGTCTTCTGACTTCACGCAAGAAACAACAGATCGATCTTTAACTTACCTATTGTTGTCTCTAAACATCGCTGACAATTATAATTAAGTTATCTGTAGAGTTAAATGTAGAGTCTAGAGCCAAAGAAAGGGTCCTGAATGGCGGAAAATTGTTGTAATTTCTCAACTTTAGGATTTTATTGTGGCTAAAGTAACCAACTGATTTGAACGAAACTTTAAGGGTTCATTAAGTATAACTACAAATGCACCCAGCATTTTTTTGGTAATTTTATCTTTGAAATTGTACGAGCAATAAGCAATCAACTTATCCCCCAGCAAGAACCTTTTTTGACTGCTCTAGACTCGTAAGCTTATATCTGCATCTTTAACATTATCGTTGCTAATTTTGATATAACTGTTAAGGACTTTGTTCAGTTATTTACCATAATAGTCAAATGGCGATTGTATATTTCTGACGGCCACAACGTCCTGTCGCCTGAGAACGACTTTTTGGCCAATTACCCAGCATACTGTTACAGAGAGGAACGAGTAAAAAAAGGAGGAAATAAGGACCCAAGGCAATTGACGCGAGTCTTTGGTACTTCAAAAGGATCTTATAAAGCGTCTTGAAAGCTTAGAGCGATATCTCAAGAGTCATTGGGATTAGTCTCGGGCCATAGAAGAATCCTCTAAGGGATTAGGCTGACAGAATGATCTCGTCGCCTTGTGTCCATTCAGTGCAAGTGCTCACAGGAATAATCCTTCAATTGTTGATAGGAAATCAACAAATTAACACGATTTCAAGTCGGGTTTAACTTGTACTCCAATTGAAATCCAACTGTCGAATCTTGTAGTCGACAAGCAGAACGATTTCCTTGATTGTTGAAGGCTAGCCGCCATGTTGTGGTTCATTGTTGGTTCTGGTGGACTGGAAAAAAAAGCTGTGCTATAGTCTTTTGTCCAGACGACAATGAGGCACAGCGGCGAAGAGAAGGAGAGATGCAGGAAGAGAGACGGGAGAAAAATATTCTCCAGTCTCTTGTGTTTCCCCTTCAATTGGCTGATCTTGTTAGCGTCCTAATGGTCTTACTGAAGTACAGCTACCAGACCAAATTGGAAGTTTGTGACATTCAAGTTGTACACTCGGCTAACTGGGCGAAAAATAGCCAAAAGTTGTCGTACCCTAGATCTCGTTCTCATTACAGCCCTGTGGTCAAACTGGTTGTAAGTTACAAAGAAGATGATCATTGATGAACACGTTATAATGTCATGAATTACAATCTGCTAGGATTCTGTAAAGAATTTGCTGACCATAATGAAGTTCTTTGTATCCATCTGTCTATCTATCTCTCTATTCATCTAGTGATCTATCTATGTACCTAGGTATTATAGCTATCTATCTATCTGTCTGTTAAGAATGTATCGAAAATCTGTTTTTATCTAACTACTATTATGAATCTATCCATCATTCGATAATCTATCTGTATGTTAAGAATCTGTCTATAAAATTTTTATAACTACAAATAAATCGGAAGTAACTATCTTTTGTAAATCTATCTATATCTTGAAAATCTATAAGAATCTGTCCTCTGTAGAAAACCATCCATCTATGAAGAATCTATTATCTATCTGACTGTCAAAACTCCATAGCTAACCTACATAGAAATATCTCAACTTCATCACTCAATTCATCTGGCTATCGTTCGGGGTCAACCGTATCAAATCTATCTGTCCATCAAGAAACTATCGAATGTTCTAGGTCCTCTAAAGAGAAACTATTAACCTGAACTAATAAAAAATCTTACTGATATCAAAGGAAAAGCCTTGGCCTTTAACTTTAGTCTTAAACGAATGATACAACTGTCAATATCCCCAGCGTATCTATTCCATGCGTCTGGGTCCAATACTATCAAGAATAATTTACAATACCGGACCCTATAGCATTAGTTTCACCCTCGCGACTCCAGTCTAGTGATCCTTGGGGTTGGCCATTGAATAGCCCGGGGGTTATATACAAAGCCAGGGGTATGGCTATCTACAACGGCCTCATAGATCTTGTTCCATGTGGTCACGAACAGACTATATATCCCTCTATATATCTTAACTACCGGTCTGTGTGCTAATTAGTCGTCAAAAGTGCTATGTATTTACCACTTGGTCAATAGTATATTCTGAAGCTAGTAAGCAAACTAGCTTGTTAATATGATAGTTTGCTAGTTAATATACCAGTTTAGTGGCTGAAATTACTGAACCTAAAATTAAGTTACGAAGGTATCCCAGTACGAATATAGCCCAAGGGCAAATAGGAAGCCAGGAGTTGCTTATTTAGTACGAGCCTCATAGATCTTGTACTATGTGGTAATCAGCAGATTATCTACCTCTATCTATCTTATCTACCGGTCTATGTACCAACTAGTCGTTAAAAGTACCATATTGACCACTTGGTCAGTAATAAGCAAACCAGCTCACTAATATGATATCTACCGCAACTAGTTTGCTAGTTAATGTATTAGTTCAGTGGTTGAAATTGCTAAACCTAAGTTCATTTACGAAAGTATCATAGTACGAATATAGCCCGAGGGCAAATAGGAAGCCAGGAGTTGCCTATTTAGTACGAGCCTCATTGATCTTGTTCTGCTTGGTAACCAACAGACATTCATCGTGGTGTCGAAACGCTTCCGAAAGAACTACATCCACCGGTTTTCAGCGACGCCATCCTTCTTCCTGTTTTCACCGTGGAACCCGATTCGCAGGTTCGCCGTCTACTTGTCGACGCACCAGTACTTCGATTACGTCGTCATGGCAACCATTCTCCTCAACTGCATCTTCCTCGCCATGACCGATCCCGTCGAACAGGCTGAGTAACGTACCTTTTTAATACGCCTTATCCCATCTCGGCCCATTCATTAGGAACAAAAACAAATTGAACCCGATACTTAGGGTTACAGCACCGGTCTCGTCCTTATCGCACTAGAATGAGACTTTCATCAAGATGGCGTTTGTGCTGACGCTATAATCCTCATTACAAGAGAAATAGTTAATCAAATTAATTTACCTATGTGTTGTTATATTTTACGTATTATATGAATATTGATCAAGATATCTTGTTATATACTGTCTTGACTCTTAGATTAATTAGGTTGAAATCGTATTAAAATAGTCAACGAGTACGATGGATATGATTATAACAATCATATCTTGAATTAACAACTGAGAACTGCTAGTTAAGTACACACTGTACCGTATTGTATAATAATACAATAAACTGTAAATATAATGTACATCATGTAACTTTAATGTTATTGTTGATTCGTGTGTTTCCTCCCATATGTGTTATTCTCCATACCGATTACTTGTTACGGAACTAAAGACCGGTGCCGTAAGGGTCCATATTGACGGGGAATGTGTTTTCTGTGCTGCAAATTTCTGTCGCACAGTGGTACAGTGGGGGCATGGCCCGTATTGCGGTGTTTTATCGATTCAAAACCACTCCCTGAAAAACTGGCTTTTAATTAGTTCCCTAGGATAGGAACGCGTGATATTCTTTTCATTACTCCGTGCGTTTCGCCCTCTCTTCATCAAACCCGAAAAACTAACATCGTCTTCGATACCAGTACATACAAAATAACGAACTATCAAGTAAATCCAGAAAAACATACGAGTTAATCACTATAATTAAAAAGATGATTAGGAATTTAAATGTTATTGGTGATGGGGGAACGCCAGGTACGTTTTCCTGGGAATCTACACCAGCGAGATGGTGGTGAAGATCGTGGCGAAAGGATTCCTGGTGGACCGGTTAACCTACCTGCGAAGCCCGTGGAACTGGCTCGATTTCGTCGTCATCCTCTCGGGCTACGTTACTCTGGCCGTCAGTATCGGCAACTTGTCCGGACTGCGGACCTTTCGAGTACTTCGAGCACTCAAGACTGTGTCCATTATACCCGGTAAGCCGTCTTTCATCCAATGAACTTCATCACTCCTCCCTCGTCATAGGACCTTTGCTATTTGCCTAGTTCATATACTAGGAGTTGAATAGTTATGGCTGAACTTGGCCAACTATAGTTAGTCGATTACTAAGAGCTTAACGAGTAAGATTGCTAATTTCAATTCGTTCACAGAAGTATTCCAAACACACGAACTTGCATGTTGGTTTATCACGCCTCAGCTGCTTTCTAGGTCTTCAATGTTAAGTTAACTGCTTTGCTAGTTAGGTGCACTAGCTGAATCACTAGTTAGTCAACCATAGTCGTACAGTCTGGAGCAACAAAAACGGGGGTTTTCAAAGGCGGAAGATTTCATTAATTTTACTACTTTTAGGATTTTATGTCGGCAAAACTAACGAACCGATTTGAATGAAACTCTAGGAATAGTTTAAGCACTACTAGATGTACATTCAGTATTTTTTGGGTGGCTCTATCTGTGAAAGTGCAGGAGCAATGGGCAATCAACTTTACCCCAACTGTATAGTTCTGGATGGTAGGACGTTACAGATCTTTCCAGATTTGGAATTTTATTGTGGCCAAACTATCAAACTTTTTTAAATGAAAATTTGCTCGTGGATAAAGTAGTAGTAGTTCTAGGTTCAGTATTTTTTTCGTTGATATATCTGTGAAAACTTGGGTGCTATAAGCGATCAACTTTACCCCAGTAAGAACTTTTGTCAGTTGCTCTAGACTGTCTAGTATAAAGTTACAGTACGAGTCCTACCTAGTTTACTAAGATAGTTAAAACTAGTTTTCTGCGTGTCTATAGTTGGCTGATTGTTCTTCTCGCTGGATAGGTCTTCGCACAATCATAAACGCCTTGCTCAAATCGATGCGTCAGTTGGTGGAAGTGATGACCCTGATTGTGTTCTGCTTGAGCGTCTTAGCCTTATTTGCTCTCCAAGTGTTCATGGGTGAACTTCGCAATAAGTGCGTTGTCGACTGGCAACCGACACAACCTCAAGTCTCGTGGATCACGTAAGCAAATCGCTTTCAACCCAACATTGAATGTCGTTTACTAATCTCACATCAAACTCGCCTTCCCAGCTTATAAATTGTATCTGGTTTAACGAACTAGAATTAAAACATAGTATTAGAATTCATCTCTCTGCATGAGAATCCATGATTGGCTCATGTTTTAATCAAGAATACGGTGAAACGGTAAGATTGCTAATTAAACTTCCCCATTAATTCTATGATAGAGTCCCGGTTTTTGCCTTTCCAGATTAAGTTCTAAGTTATACGGCGATAAGAACTAATTTAAATTATACCGCGGCATAATTTTTACTTAAATACTAATTACCTAGATAATAGGCCTGATATGGAAAACTATAATTAACTATTTAAATGAGCTGCTAAAGTGTTGTTAACTTAAATAAGAGAAGGATCAACCAATTGAAAAGTGAAATCTAAATATTCCTGTCAACTGTAATGAACTTGTAATGCAGATCCTACTTGGTCGTATTTTGCAACAAACCGGTTGAATCCTAATCGCTAAAACTGTAAATCTTGATTGTAATTAGATTAGCACTCGGTACCGATTTCGAGTCCAAATACAGGCAACATTGGCTATTAGACTGGAGTAGTACTCGGCTATTCATTGGTCGTATAAAAGTATCATTTCAACTGATTACAGATGGATTACGGACCACAACCATTGGTTAGCCGATGAATCGGGCAACTATCGCCTTTGCGGCAACCTATCCGGTGCAAGGTAAACTACATCGAATCTTCATTACTTTTTAATTAGCATACTATTACCTTTATTAGGTATTACCTATCTATCTATCTGTCTATCTATCTATCCGTCCATCTATCTATCTATCTATCTATCCATCTATCCATCTATCTATCTATCCATTCTATCTATCTATCTATCTAATCTATCTATGTAATCTATCTATCTATCCATCCATCTATATATCTATCCGTCTACCTATCTNCATCTATCCATCTATACATCTATTCATTTATCCATCTATACATCTATCCATCTATCCATCTATCTATCTATCTATCTATCTATCTATCTATCCATTTATCCATCCATCCATTCATCTATCTATCTATCTATCTACCTATCTATCCATCTATCTATCCATCAATCCATCAATTTATCTTCCTATCTACCTACCTACCTATATCTGTCTATCTACCTATAAGAGTTCGATTGGTTGACTTTTCACCAAACATTCCAACCGCTTTCCATTTCACTTGGCTCACTTGTGTGCGGTGACGTCACAGGTCAGCACCATTGTACATAAAAAGCAGAACAGCTGAACTGTTTACTAAAAAAAATAAACCTCGCTGCAAAACGCCAAGTAAATGCGCGATTCAGCAATCAGGGTTCTTAAGACTTGATAGAAAATAACGTGTGTGTACCAATCCGACGGTGACGTCACATGTCATACACGAGTCTTCAAAAAAGGGATATGAGCAAAACAGTTGATGAATACATCTGAACAAGTAAAAGTAAACACCTAATTAAGCACTTTGATTATAGTTTAAAGTGGGTGCTAGTAGCGAGACAGTTTAATTCTTCTTAAAAAAACCGTAAACTAACCAGGAAATGAATTATCTTAATTCAATTAGTGTAATACAGAATATGGTATACAAAATTATTCAGCAAGTTGCTTCTTCAGACGAGTATTTGCTTAACCCCAAGTGACCGGCTCTTGTTAACATGACGTCACACAAATGTCACAATGACGCAAGAAGCAGGAACCAGTCTTGTCAAGTCATTCCCTGTACACTCTAAGTAGTTAAATACAATTAAATTAAGTTGATTGCATTAGTTTCCTCTTCGAGAATTTGCATGAATAGGATTTGCGAGCTGAAAACTAAAAGAAACACAGAGGAGTTTCATAGGATGAAGGATGCCTTTAACTAAACAATAGTAAGGAGTTCAAGGTCAAAGGTCAAAGTCGATTCCTGTGAGTCATTTGCATGCAACTGCCACGGTAATTTGTTTCTTCAACAATATTTAAAATTAAAACCGTTGTTGTTATTAATTCAACAATAAACTTAAGTAATTGATGAAATATATTCGTAATAATAGTAATATTAATAACTGTTAATCATAGTTTGTTCGTTCATGTAACGTTCTTCGTCTTGCTTCATCTGGTACCTTAAAGAACTCGTCTGGCAAAACTGGAAAGGAGTTCTATTCGTGCTTGAGTGAATTAGACTGAATCACATGTTTAAAACAACGGATTTATGTTGACCAACTAAGTTGAACCACGATCTATCCATCTGTCTATCTGTCAGTCTATGTATCCAATTACCTATACACCTGTCAATCGACCTATTTATACCTATCTATCTATCTATCTATCTACGTAACTTGGTAAGCACAAATGTATCTATCCATCCACCTGATCTAACTGTCTATCGATCTAACTGTCTAACTAGGTTTTCATTTATCTGTCAATATGTACATCTATCTATCTGTCTATCTACACTACCTATGTGTCTATCTACTTACCCATACACCTATCAATGTATATCGGTGTATGCAACTATCTATCCATCCATCCGTCTACTGTCTATTTATCCATCTATATATCTATCTATCTATCTATCTATCTACCTACCTATCCATCGACCTACCTATCTATCTATCTATCTATCTACCTACCTATCCATCTATCTATCTACCTACCTATCCATCGACCTACCTATCTATCTATCTATCTACCTACCTATCCATCTATCTATCTACCTACCTATCCATCTACCTACCTATCCATCTACCTACCTATCCATCTACTTACTATCCATCTACTTACTATCCATCTACGTACCTCTCTATACCTATCTATCTATCAAACAATTAATCAATCAATCTATCTACCTATCTGTCTATACTATTCGTCTCTCCATCTACCTATCATCTAACTGAATTCCTACCGCATAGGACGCAATCCTTACACGTATTCCGCAAGAATGGAACGCACGCCACGAGCGACATAGTTTCACGTAATAACACAATCAGAGCAGTTCCCACGAATTCACCGTGTACCATACATTTTTACTGCCGGCCAAATTTCCCAGAAACTACTCTCACAGCTAAGGCCCCTTAGAAACTAACAAACTAAACTTGCTAATTGCCCCGCGGCTCTACAGTCAAATACAGATTACCCAAATTCAGTTTAAGTTCCAGTTTTCCAGGAATCTTACAATTCAACGTTGCAGTTCCAACACCTCATTAAAACAAAGACTCGTAAAGCTGCTGAACATACCGACATAATATAACAATATAACAGTTACTGCTTAAAGAGGACCAATACAGAGTCGAATAGAATACTGTACGGTCATTTACAGGAAGAGACCTTGGGATTTCAATGTTTGAATTCCCCGTCTTTTCAAAACTCTCGGTCATTGACAAAAATAGCCAGCGCCAACATCAAAGCTGGAGACTCGACAATCTGAAAAGGCGGAAGAGAGGACGAAGGGCGTTACCAGGCAAAAAAAAGTCGTCATTGTCACTCGGATCCTAATTGTTCAGTTGCCAGATACGATCCTCAATCAAGTCTATTGTGTGTATTATACAGTCGGTTACAGTCTAAAAGGTCCTGAATGGCGGATAACTTTAATAATGTCCAGCTTTTAGGATTTTATTTTGGCGAAACTAACAAACCGATTTGATCCAAACTTGCTGGGTGTACTAAGCACTACTAGGCCTAGGTTCAGTATTTTTTTGGCTCCTATATCTCTGAAAGTTCAGGAGAAAATCAGCAACAAACTTTACCCCCAGCAAGAGGCAGATTCATCCAGGTTTTCTGCTTATATCTTTAACAGGTTTTGCTGGATAACAACGAAAATTTACACGGCGATTGTACGATTACCGAGTCAACTAACCTCAAATTCTCAGTGATTTTGAGCCGTTAGTTAAGCCAAAATCTATGTTTGAAGTTTAAGCCAACAAGCTGTTTTAACTTGTCTTAGTGAAGTTGAATCTGATGACGATGCTATTCAACTTAATAGCCAAGACTATAAACTTCAAGTAGAAGTGACTGACCTCTAACTACAGCGAGCAAAACCTCTGCAAAGACCAAAGAAACGCTCACAAAACGACCGTCACGGAAACGACATAAACTCGCCTTTCTGCACTTCTAAATGACTGTCTATTAACCTGTAATCACATTTTTCAAGTATACCCTTAATATGACCTTAACATTTGATTCTAACCACTGACTTTTAAATTTTACTACTATTCGCCAATCCTTCGCCTCGGGGGCAGAACATTTGCAAATTTCTGCAAATGGCGTCAGAATTTGGCGAATACAGCCAGAGCTTAACAAGGGTTTTCAAAACTTCTAATGAGCTGTAATTAAATACTAGCGACCTGGGGTGGCGGGAAATTAATTATAATGCACGCCGAGAACGATAGATGAAAGATATCGAAAACCACGCCCTCAACAAGCACCCATACACGCAGGTATATGCGAATATCCCCCCCGGTGGTTGTAGTTGGCCAGGGCTAGGCATGCGCACCTTCTTGTACGAATATGCGAATGTAATTAAAGTATAATTTAATTGTTCGATTGTGGATCAAATGGTCTATTGGAGGTAAATAACCAATAGTTTGTAATTATTAACTCCTAGTTAAATGTATACGTAAACCTATCTTTCTATCTTTCTGTCTGTCTGTCAATCTATACATCTAAATATGTGTCTGTATAACTATCTGTCTAACCAACCGTCTATCTACCTAGCTATCTTCCTATCTACCTATCATTCACCTTTCCATATCCTATTCATATATCTGGCTATATTTCTATCTATCTATCTGTCTATCTATCTATCTTTCTGTCTGTCTACCAATCTATACATCTCTATATGTGTCTGTATATCTATCTGTCTAACCATCCGCCTGTCTACCTAGCTATCTATCTGTCTTCCTATCTACCTGTCATCTACCTATCCATATCCTATTCACATATCTGGCAATATTTCTATCTATCTGTCTATCTATCAGTCTATCTATCTACCAATCTATATCTACCTATCTATCTGTCAATCTATCTTTCTGTCTGTCTACCAATCTATACATCTCTATATGTGTCTGTATATCTATCTGTCCAACCATCCGTCAATCTACCTAGCAATCCCTATCTATCTGCCTTTCTAATTGTCTATCTATCTACCCATATACCTTTACTTACCTATAGCTACTCTTTCTACCTGTATATCTATCTGCCTATATTATCATCTACCGATCCATATCCTTTTCATATATCTGACTATATATCTACCTACCTATCTATCTATCAATCCAACTATCTATCAATCTATATATATCGATACATTTGTCTATACATCTATCCGTCTAACCATCCATCTGCGTATCTACCAAGCTATCTATCTGGTTATCCATTTGAACTATCTACCCGTATATATGGTATCTGCCTATCTATCTACCATCTACCTATCTATATCCCATTCATCTATCTCTCTATTTACATATCTACATATCTACATTTTATCCATCGATCTTATATCTACCTATATGCTTTCTATCTATAAACCTACACCTACCAACCTATTCTATCTATCTGCCAGTCTATCTACCCATCTATATCCTGTCATTCTATCTGCCTATACTCCATATATCTATCTATCCAGGTATCCAGCTTACGCTTATACTTAATCCTTGTCAAATATCTCTCTAAACTTAATCCACTTTATTCAGATGCCCCATATTAAGATTCTAAAACAAACACCCAAGATTCGTGACCAAAGAGTAATGAGAATCCACAGGCGAACCCTCATATGCGAAATGAATCTTTAAAAAGAGGCGAAAAGCTCAAACGAGAGAAGGTCGCCCGCGTGATCGGAATGTGCGATTTTTCAAATCACCGCTGACGCGAGCGGGGTTTGCAACTTCCCGTGTCCTTGAACATGGGACAACACTTAAAATAAACTGCCATTCTTTTAAAGAATGACTCACATATTAAAAATTAATCTCATTGATATTAAGTTAACTAAACTGTATTGTAGATTCTTATTTTCAAGTTAGTATAAGATACCACCAAAGGGCAAAATTTACCTGGAGTTTTGAAGATTACGATGTCAAGCGCACAGCGCAGCGCGTTCCAGGAAGTTCCAGGACGTTCCAGGAATCCAGACAGACTAAATAAGGACATGAATAATTTTAATTTCCAGTTTACTGTGCGTTAGAATGTCTCATTATACAATCTGAATGATATTTTTGGTGGCTGCATTGGTGTTGATTAGTAATAGGTGGTTTACTAGTCGGCTACTTCAATGTTGCTTGTCTATCTATCCATCTATCTATATATCGATCTATCTATCTATAATGACTATTTATCAATCTACCCATGTGTCTATCCTGTATGTCTGCCTTTCTCTCTCTCTATCTACCCTATCTTTCTATCTACCTATCTATCAATCTGTCTATCTATCTTATATACCGATCTGTCTATCTATCTATATATCGATCTGTGTATCCATCTATCTATCCATCTACCTATCTATCTACCCATCTATCTATTTCTCTATCTAACTCCCTATTTATCTATCTACCTATCTATCTATCTATCTATATATCGATCTGTGTATTCATCTATCTATCCATCTACCTATCTACCTATCTATCTTCCTATCTACCTATCTATCTTCCTATCTGTCTATCAATTTCACTGTCTATCGTTCTATCTATCTATATATTTATATGTTCTCTTGTTTCTAAGTAACTGACATCATAAGAAGCACGTGGAGGATGCTCCAGAGAAGCTTTGTTACAACACCATCGATCGTGATGGTCAATGCCTTCTTGTTGAAAAACGCGGGCGGGGAACTTTTAGAGGTGACTTTTGTCGTTCTAGAAACACAACAAGGAAGTTGTTGAGTTTACCCTTGGAAAAAACGACTTCTCCCATGCTGTCCCCCCATCGCTTCAACAAAGGAACAATTTTAATGCGCTTTTGCGCACTTAACGAGTAATTTCTTAACCGATGTTCAAGGTCGGTCATGGAGATTAAAATTTTAAAGTCTCATTAAAATTAACCTTAATTTTAATTTTATTCTTGTCAATTCTAGTTCATGAACTAAGATTACGTTAAATTCAATTAAAATTTTACACGATGTTAGACTAGCTATCCAATCAGATGGAATCGATACTTACGTTAAACGCAATCCACATTACCTGTATGATAACCATACTCAACTATTGCAATATTTAACTTAATTGCTATCAAATTAAAGTTAATTCAAACGGCAGAGGCTTTATATCAGGACCTCCCAAAAAATAGAAACACATTCTATAACCAAGACGAGGGGGAATTTGTGTTTTTGTTGAATCGCATCCGAGGAGGTTACGCAACCAGCCTGCGTCCATCAAGGCCAAACGCGGGATTCGAACAATGCTGCGACCAATCAAAACCCTTCGCTATAATTGTCTCTCTATAAGACAATAGCACTTGGTAACCAGAAATATACAGAAAATTAAAAAAAAATTTATAAAAAAATTCAAAAGCGATCGAAAATTCTCCACGAGGGAGAACTTTGGAGAGAATCAACAAGAGTCAAGGACGATGTGTTTCTTCAATTGTGATTTCAATTAACTTTAATGGCAATCCACTGATCAAATTAGTTATCTGCATACCATAGCCAATGGCTACTTAATTAGATTCTTATTATCATTACCAATTAACATTTCGATTCAACTGTAAAATTCTCAAGTTATGGTGTTAAACTATAGCTTAAACTTAATTGGAATTTTGAATTTCATGAATTACCTTACCGGAAGTAGTGAGTGTGGCTACCTTCTCTTTTCTATTTCACTTATTTTTAGTTTACAATTTTTTTTTTAGAGTTGCAAGACACGAGGTGGAGAAGATGAACAGCACAAAACCAGTACGATTCAAGGTTAGGCTCGGACTGAATGGCTTTTTTAAAAAAACAAACTGCCTCTTCTTAACACATTCGAGAGTTTTCCCAATTGACAGTCTCTCTGCGGAATTGCAGTACCCGGAAAAGCCTTGACTATATTTTGTTTCGAAAAGAATAATCCGAGGATTATTTTTATTACTGGATAAAATTGAAATGAAATATTGGGGTGCAAAAGTTGACCTTGGTTAGACAACCTTTAAAGAAATGCATCACACAATACATGTTTGGCGAAATTTGACTTTGTAATGGAAAGTGGACTACGACTCACTTTTCGATGTGAAATATTGGAAAGTTGGATTAGATAGACAGAAAGGTGGATAGATAGATAGATAGATAGATAGATAGATGGATAGACAGATAGATAGACGGACAGATAGCTGGATAGATAGATAGATAAATAGATAGATAGATAGATAGATAGAGAGAGAGAGAGAGAGATAGATAGATAGAAAGATAGATAGAGAGAGAGATAGACAGATATATATTATTTTTATTACTGGATAGAATCAAAATAAAAAATTGGCTACAAAATCTTGATTAGACAATTTTTTGAGAAATGCATCACAGAATACAAATCTGGCGAAATTTGACTTTGTAGTGGGAAGTGGATTCCGACTCACTTTTCGATGTAAAATGTTGGAAAGCTTGGATTAGATTGGATAGCCCTGTTTGAAGACGCAGAAGCATAGATTATCAGATCCCAACCGGCCCGTGAGAACCCCATTTTTAACTGTCGAAATCTATCTGCCTATCTATTTATCTATCTATCTGTCTATTTACCTAACTATCTATCTATCTACACATCTATTTGTCAATCATTCTACACCTTTTTAGACCTATGTAGCTGTCTACCTTTCTACCTATCTATCTAACTATTTATCAATTAATCCATCCATCCATCAATCCATCCATCCATCCATCCGTCTATCTATCTATCTATCTTTCCATCCACCCACCCATCCATCCATCCATCCATCCATCCATCCATCCATCCATCCGTCTATCTATATATCTATCTTTCCATCCACCCACCCATCCATCCATCCATCCATCTATCTATCTTTCTATCTGTCCACCTATCTATCTATTTATCTATCTATCTATCCATCTAACTATATATCTATCCAATAATCTATTTATCCATCCATCCATCCATCCGTCCATCCATCCGTCTATCTATCTTTCTATCTGTCCACCTATCTATCTATTTATCTATCTATCTATCCATTTAACTATATATCTATCCAATAATCTATTTATCCACCCATCCAACCATCCATCCATCTAGTGTACCTCTCCATGTGTGGGTTCTGCGGCCGGTTGGGATTTCATAGAACGCGACTCGGAATCTTCAAGATCGCCCAAGGTCAACGGTAACCGTACCGACAGGTACTGCACGGTTCTGCTTCCTTCAAATAGTAATTTACCCTGCTGTGCTATACCGTTTCATCTTATTCAATTAATTTGGTTCTATTCAAACGATTCCCTGGATCCGAGCCACAGGATTACAACAAAAAGTTAAAAAGACAACTGGTTGATCCTTCCCTTGAGGATCCATATGCAACATGAAAACTCTAAATCAGAGTTATCGGAATTCTCATGATCCTTTAATCTAGATACTTTTGGAGTATTAAGTTGAGTATACGAAATCCTTAATCGGGTACTTTAACCTTTCAACATAAAGTTGAAATAGTGTAGTAATAGAATACCATTTAAAGTCGACTTGATCAACTTTTCAACCACCTAGTCTTCAACACGGTTAAGTCTTACGTCAATTAAAGTTAACGCAGCTACTTTTAAAGGAGGGATTAAGCGGGTTCAACGGTGCGCGTCAACAGAATGTCGAGCTTTTTTTCTTCCAAAAAATACAGAAAATCCTAAACCGTTAATTGCATTTCTCACAGACACGCCATGCGATGACGCACACGGAAATCCCCTCCACAAAACGACAACTCACTGGCCATTGTCAACCGAAAGAGGTCGGTCAAGTTCGAGAATCTGGTTTGGCTTCAAGATTCACGGAACCTCGTCATCAAAAACCTCGGAAACTGAAAACTACTCTATTTTATCTTGTATCATGATATCATATATATTTTTTATTTTAACTAAATGTAATTACAGTAAAATTTAATATGGGATCCAAGTCATTTACAATTAAAATGATGTCAGTATAAACATTCTATGATCACATATAAGGGATGTCAAGTCGACTCGACTCGACTAAGGGATGTTGCAAGCCGACTCGAAATCGACTGGAGTCTATAAAGTCGAATATATATAGCCGACTCGATTCAGACCCACATATCGTCGACTCTAACTCGACTCGACTTTAAGACCAAGACCACTGACTCGACTCGATACGACACGACACGACTCGACTCGGGGCCAAATCGAGTCGAGTCATTGACATCACCATCACAGATTTCAGATATTGTTTTCACATTCACTTCCTTTGGTCATCGTTTCATAAAATCTAAGTGCAGCCAAGAATCTAAATCAAGAATCACAGAATCTTGTCATCAAAAACCGCACTGCAGTCAAGTCATTCACCTTGGCTGTAAACTTCAAATGATACGACCCAAATGAAATCAATTAAACGATTAACTTTAATTACACTAGAACTTAAAACTGCTTTACGTTTTCCCATATCTGGCTATATATATATATTAACTGAACTTAGAAATTGAATGTGTAGCCTTCTATTCGCGTTAGAATTCTACTTCCAAAAAGCAGGGATACAGCAAGAGAGACAGATTCATCCAATTCTTTTGCTGTGTATCTTTAACAGTTTTTGCTGGATAACAACCAAAATTTACACGACGATTGTACTACTAACGAGTCATGTAACCTCAAATTCTTAACGATTTGGAGCCATTAGTTTAACCAGAATTAAATGTTAAAATCTGGACAATTTTCTCCCACGGAACAGACTGTACACGAGGGCTAACGCAACGAACCCACATGGCCGTGTGTTCCACAAAACCGCGATCAAAACCGGCTTGAACCGGTTTTCAGTTATGCCTCCATTTCCCTGTCATTCTCTTCTTTATTTTCCATCAGTTATCTTTTATTGCTTTTGATCCGCAGAAGAATTACACACACGTGCAGCGGTCATACCACACGTGTGTCAAAATCGCCCTAATGAGAGGTTCAGGTCCGATTAATGTGACACTGGCTCGCTTTTCACCCCAGCCAATCAGTGCGGTGCTATTCAGACAATCGGTGAACTAGGACTGAACTACTGAATCTATCGGCTAATCATCGATACTAACGACCGATCCTTCCATCAGCTAGCATTGACATAAATTCAAGCCAGAAACATATCCGATCTCGTTTTTCAATCTCCGTTTACAGCTTGTGGACAACTTGACCACAATGTTGACCGTAACGCCAACAATCTAGGCCAACAAGTTGCTACGTAATGGTGATTATTACGTGGCAATAGATCTTTCAGGGCCAATGTATCAAGTTTAACTTAATACAAATGCAAGTATAGTGTACACCGGCTTCAATGACTTGTATCGATATCCCACAAACTATCGATACCGACTATCAACTGAAACGATACACAAATAAGCTATCGATCTTGTACACATTCAAGTTTATAGCAACCGTCCTCAGACACTAATCATCAAACCAACAAACAGATACTTGATGATCGTGGTTGAAGTACTGAACAACCAGGCTGCAACGATCGATACCATCTTACATATTAATAATCGATAGTACAGCTACTGATCCCTTAAGTATTCACGCAAGTTAACAGTCACCATATATCTATCTATCTGTCTATATATCTATCTATCTATCTATCCATCTATCTATCTACCTATCTAACTATCTATCGATATATCTTTATCTATCTATCCATCTAATCGATCTATCTTTATCTAACAATCCATCTATATCTATCTGTCTATCTATCTACCTATCTGTCTATCTATCTACCTATCTATCTATCTATCTATCTAACTATCTATCTATCTATCTATCTATCCACCTATCTATCTATCTATCTATCTATCTATCTATCTATCTATCTATCTATCTATCTATCTATCTATCTATCTATCTATCTATATCTATATCTAGCTGTCCATCTATCTATCCAACTATCTATCATCCAACAACTATAATGGCAAGTATAATAAAACAGGTAGCTAGATTGATGGGACAGATTGATGGACGTATGTATAGAGAGGTAGCTCGAAAGCTAGATAGACGTGGTTATAATTACTGAACAACCGAGATCTTACTTAACGATCGATACAATTGAACAGTCGACACTACAGTTCCGGGTCAATATCCATGAAGTATCCATGCAAGTAAACAGTCAACACTAAAATCAATGGCAATTTTAATTAAAATAGGTGAATAGATAAATAATTTAAGGAAATATTGAATGGTAGTTGTATTAAACAGATAGATGGATGGATATGTAGATAGACAGACAGACTGTTACAAACAAAAAATATAGATAGTGAGATGGACGCAGATTTGACAGACACATCGATTGATAGGTAGATGGGTAGATAGATAGATTGATACTGACAAATAGATCGTTAGATAGTTATTAAATGGCAAATATACTGAGAGATAGATAGACAGACACAAAGGTAGAGGGATAGATAGACAGATGGATAGCTGGATGAAACGATAGATAATTAGACAGGTAGATAGATAGATAGATGAAACGACACATAAACAGATAGCTAGATAGACAGATGGATGAAAAGATAGATAGGTAGATAGCTAGACTAGACATTCAAAATAACATTTAAATGTATTAAATAAAGATAACATTAATAATGTAATTAAAAACAGATTTCAAAAACAGATTGAAAAATCCCCCCGAGATGAGTTCCACGTAAACATTACATACACGACCGGGAGGTTCATTGCTTCACACCAACAATTACCAAGTCGGTAGAAAAAATAAATAAATAAAAACACGAATTAGACCAAAAAAACGAAGATCCCATTTGTGTTGTTCACGGAATTTCCCGAGCCATTTTTTAAAAAATATTTAGACGGTTTAAAAAGAGAATAGAAAAAATAATAAAAATAATAAAAAGAGAACCTGTAACCAAGTGGTACGGCAAAACTCTTCATGGAGCACACAAGAGGCACGACCTCGATCTTGCGGAATCTGTTGCCTCGGGAGCATCAATATACCAGACAATAGCTAGCAAAAAAATAGGCAGCCATGTGTGAGCAAGCAATCCTGAATAACTTAAATCTATCTTATGATTTATATAACAATTTTATCAATCTGTATGTCGGTCGATCGATCTGTCTATCTATCTTTCTATCTGTCCATCTATCTGTCCATCTATCTGTCCATCTATCTATCTATTTATCTATCGATCTATCTATCTATTTATCTATCTATCTATCTTTCTATCTTTCTATCTATCTATCTATCTATCTAACTATCTATCGATCGATCGATCTATCTATCTATCTATCGATCGATCTATCGATCTATCTATCTATTTATCGATCTATCTATCTATCTACCTTTCTTTCGATTGGTCTATCTATCAACCTACCCATCTATGCATATATCCATCTATCCATCTAATCAATATATTTATCGCTTAAATTTGTTTAAACCTAAATATATGATAAATGACCGATAAATGTTATAAAATCGCAATACATAATTTTTAAAACATAAATTAAAAAACGAGAACGACGGCCCCGTTTTCCCAATTAATATATATAAATATTTGACGGTTCTACATTTTTCCACTGAATAAAATTTCTTTAAAAATCTCATTTCCACGTGGAAAGGTTCAACAGCCGACAAAAAGTCACTAGTCACGACACTTTCATTGGCAAATACATCTGACCATTCTCCGTCTCTCTCTCTCTCTCTCCATCTATCTGTCTATCTCTTTATGTGCTTTTCTCTGCTTAAAAAAGGACAGAACATTTAAAAATTTGGTTGAGCAGGGCAAGTTTAACAGGACCGTCCGTTCCAGAACATCGGAATCGCATTTGGCTCCATGATATTGCATAATTTCGATAACGCCATTTAAAGGATCTCTTAACCATAATCAGAGATATTAATAAAGAAACAAAAATATGGAGAATTCTAATAGTATGGCAATCAAAATTTACCAAACAAAATATAAAAGTAAATGTATAATCAATTTTAGATCTAATACTGAAAAATTGACCAGAAACTAAGTTGGATAACATGAGTATCTGACTATCTGTCTTTCTATCTATCTATTCATCTATCTATCTTTTTATCTATCTATTTATCTATCTATTGTCTACGTTTATCTATCTATCTATCCATCAATCTATCTATCTTCTTTCTGTCTATCTATCTACCTATCTATCTATCTATCTATCTATCTATCTATCTATCTATCTATTTCATCTGTCCATCTAACCATCTATCCATCTATCCATTTATCTATCTATCTATCTATCTATCTATCTGTCTATCTATCTATCTGTCTATCCATCCATCTACCCATCTATCCATCCATCTACCCATCTAAGCATCTATCCATCCATCTATCCATTTATCCATTTATCTATCTATCCATCTTTCCATTTATCTAACTCTACCTACCTATCTCTTTCTACCTACCACTTAATCTGTCTGTCTATTTATTTGTCTACGTATAATACTATTTAAGACCAATATAATATCAGCACCTACTAGAATTTAACTAGTCTGTATACAGAGTTAACCAATCCACGAACGATACGAAATGACGCATCAAATCCAATCTTTCTAATACAGAAAACGCCCCAGACTAATTAACTCTAACTGAAGAAGGAACGTCTAAACTACCGACATATTATACATGTAAAATCGATATATCATCAACTATCATCAATACAAGTTCAAACATCACATCAATCATGTAAATCATAATCATACTTCTGAAAATCAAAGGAAGCAAGAAATATAAAATCTCGCGGTAATGCGAGTCACGTGGTCACTGCTTGCACGATGACGTCATCGGACACGTGTCCACACGGAAACTTTGACAATATTGATACAATATCGATATATTTGGGATGTGAACCTGATCCAATATCAAGTACGTCATCAACCCAAGTACTGAATCACTCAAACACACCAATATCGATAACATAAACTTTAATTAATGTCTCAGTTAGAAACTATAACAAAGGAGATCAACAAAAGCGATTAACGAATCTCGCGGTATAGGGAGGTCACGTGACCACACACGGCTCGATGACGTCATCAGACACGTGAGTCGTTCGAGGCGCTCTGGAAACCCTTCAGCTATAACAAACTCAACTCGACTCGACTCGAATTCATCAGAAAACCATCAAACTCTAATTAACTTTAAACTGACAAGATCCCTGACAACGGCAAATGACAAGTTCTGGACTGAACCAGTTCTTTTTCAACCCGCCTCGAATTCGTCAACGATTCTTCACATCGGGAAAATCTCTGTTTTCCTAAACGAACGTTTGGTAAAAACCAAACCGTTCCTCATCAAAACACGACTGGAATAATACAATCAACATCCATTCATTAAAAATTCCAACCGAACCGGCGATAACCAACCAATTAAAAATTCCAGGGCCAAAGAACCGGAAAATTAAAACTTTTTTTTGAATAAAATGACGACGAGGAGGAAAAAACCGAAAGCGGAAAGCAGAAACAAGTTTTCGTTCGTCAAAACTAGTCGTTTTCATACAACAAAATGGCGTCGACTCGTAAGAATCTTAAACGACTATTTACAAATAGTAAACCTTTTACAAGGAGAAACCTGTTTTTTTGTTTCAGCAAATCTCAAATAGCTTCAGAAATATAATATTTAAAAAAATTTAAAAGTCGTAAAAAGCCTGGGTTAGTGAACTACAGATATACAGATCCGCGGACAGCCTTGGCTGTACACGTGAGAGATGCAGAAAGTCTTTTCAAAATGTTAAAAAAAGGCCCGGGTTACCGAACTATTAGTATACAGTTCCGCGGGTAACCTTGGCCATGCACGTGAGAGATGCAGAAAGAGAGAAACGGTTACAGCATGTTATTATCGCTGCCTATACGCTAGAGCGCTCACGAACTCACGAAGCCCTGCTGATCTACGCCCACTTTCAGCAGGCAATCAGTAGGTCGTTCAGTAGGTTACACTGGGATTCAAATGCGGTGTTCTTCTTCAGTTCTTCTATGCAAGTCACATACGGCTGAAAAAAGGCAAGGCAAAGCATCACCTGTTGCTAAACGTCTTAACGGAGCAACTCAATAGCCACTCGGTAGAGCCCTCGATGAATTATTGACTCTTAAAGGGGAGGCTATATAGCCCATGGGATGTAACAACTGTATTCACCGTCAACCTTTTCTGTAAAAATGTTTTCGGCATGAGACTATCCACCGACCAAGACATATGAACCTGCATCCTGCGAAACCGACATAGATAGATAAATAGATATAGATAGATAGATGATGGATGGATAGATAGATAGATAGTTGATGGATGGATGGATGGATAGACAGATGGATAGATAGAAAGAAGATAGATAGATAGATGGATAGATAGATAGTTCGATAGACGATGGATGGATGGATAGATAGATCAAAAGTTAGATAGATAGACAGATATAGACAGACAGATTAATAGATAGGTAGATAGATAGATAGTTAGATAGACAGATAGTTAGATAGACAGATAGATAGATAGATAGTTCATGGATGGATGGATGGATAGACAGACAGATAAACAGATAGACATATAGACAGATAGACAGAAAGAAGATAGATAGATAGATAGATAGATAGATAGATGATGGATGGATAGATTGATACAGATAAATAGTTAGATAGATAGATAGATAGTTAGATAGATAGATGGTTAGATAGACAGATAAATAGATAGATAGATGAGCAGATGGATAGATTCAGTACACATAAAAGTTCGTTCAAGTCTTTTAACAGTAAATTTACCACGTTGCTGTTTAGCGAGTTTCAAGAATCTACATCTCATGCATTACCAATACTAATAGTAAATCGCATGTTAACTTGTTGAATCGCTAGTCAAGATGAAGCGATCAGTACCAGACTGTAAACTGGTTTTAACTTGACCATTTAGAGCAAATTCATGTGAGGCCATTACCGGTTTGTTGACGAGTCCGTCAATCATTCTGAGCTATCAATCTAATCTAGTAATGAACATCCAATGTATCGCATAGTTCGTCTTAAGTTTACGTATCCTCGCGATTCGCAATCCTCGCCCAATTCTATTGATCACCTGAGAGCCATTCAAGATTATCTCAAAGACAAGTTGGTTGTTTGGTTTTCGACCGCAATTTTAAATTTCAACTTCCTAATTAAGACGACATGTAAGGGGCAGGGCTTCGAGTGCTCGTATCTTTTTAAGTTAAGTCGATATAAGAATGAAAATTCTACTGAATTGTCTCCTTATGTACTCGAATCTGCCTGTAAATTATCAGACTAGTCGGACAGATAGTTTGGCTAACATAAAATGTTCAAGTTTGGAGCGGTAGTGAAAACCGACCGACCTCAATATGCATTTGTAAAATTTTATTGAAGAATTTTTTTCCCCGAAAAAAGGGAAAGTGGAAATTTGAGTTTTGCCCTCTTCCTCGTGCGTTGCACCATAAGCCCTCGTTGCGAAATGGTAGGTTTTTAACGATTATCCTATTCAACATCCCGGACGTTGATCCTGATTTGAGATGCGGAAAGAGGATTGCACGGGTGAAATTTAAATAACTTATTTCCAATTAGTTAAAGTTGATTTTAATTAAATCTGATTATTCATTGACTAATTAAACCATAATTTTCCAAGTAGAATTCCAGTATCCCCCCCAATGCAAAAATTCAGCATCCCCTGTCCCTACTGAATCGCATGCTGCTACATACTGAACATGTCCCTTGCTGTTGAATGCAAGAGAACTGATGAAAAACGACAAAGTCTGACCTGCTGCTACGCGTGCTTAATCGTACTGAATCTGGATGTAGGCCAATTCTAGAAGCAGAAGCATGCTGAAAGTTATACTGAAACCGCCAGAGTAAGAACGATTTTCATGACATCACATGCTGAACCATCACTTCAAAGACAAATGTTCACTGGATGCGCTTCTGAAATAACCGGAAAATTATAGTTTTCAGTCTAAAGGGCGTAACGAGCAATAGAGCAGTACGCAAGGGTTCTTACTGGGGAAAAGTTAATCGCTTATGGCACCCACGTTTTCAACGATATAACAGCCAAAAAATTACCGAGCATAGAACTTGCAGTACTTTATCCAATGGTCAAGTTTCGTTTGAATCGGATGGTAAGTTTTGCCGAAATAAAATTCTAAAGGTTAAGGCAATCCATAACTTCCTATACTGGAATACTGTAATGAAGCACGCGAGCACGCACCGTGCGGAACGTATAGAAGCACCCCTTTACCCAGAATTCGATACTTAATTTTCTATCTTGTGGTTTCCATTGAAAGATTCTCACAAATTGCTTTTCGACATTGCGAGTGAGCATGAACACCGAACGGTTCCTTGACAATGTCAGGCGTTTTAGTCTAGCGCAGTTAGTAAAAAGGTAAAGTTTGATTGCTTACTGCCCCTACATTTTCAAAGATAGAGCAGCCCAAAAATTACCCGACATAGCCCTAACAGTACTTAATACACATGTCGAGTTTCATAGAAATCGGTTCATTAGTTTCGCCAAAATAAAATCCTAAATATTCGAGATTCCAATAAGCAAGTTGAACAAACCGAAACGGAACTAGAAACAGATATTAACTTAATCACAATTATCTTAACTACAATTAACTTTGCATGCTATTCAGACCTTTTTTTTATTCAAATGGGCGTAGAGTAATGCTGGTCAGTGTACATACATTTAGCAAAGCCCATGTAAGCAACCAAACATCCGCCTTTGATATTTTGTACAAACATCCCCTCCCCCCGCCAAAAAAACCGGCTTTGATTTCACTTCCTTTTTTCCCAAGTTCAAACATCAAACGAGGAAGGTAAACACAAATCCGCATAGAAATTGCGCCATTCGCTCCTTATAATGAATATTTCACCAACTGGGAATCAGACGATCTTTTCACGTCCTTTCTCGTGTTTCCTTTTCGGTCCTAATGAACTTGACAGAGGGCAGCCCTGCATGTTCAAGGTCACGAGATTCTGTCCAGCAACAAAGATAACAGCACTGACTTTTGACAGAATGTCGTCTGATTTTGATGAATTCGAGTTACGGACTCGTCCTCTTCAAAACGCAAGTCTTCAAGATCAATGTTTAAATAAGATAGATAGATAGATAGGATAAGTACATAAGTACATAGATACATAGACAGAAAGACAGACAGATAGATAGATAGATAGATAGGTACACAAGTACATAGATATATAGACAGATAGACAGACAGATAGATAGATAGATAGATAGATAGATAGATAGATAGATAGATAATTTCTATCTGAGATTACAGTAATCAGTATATTATATTATATACAGTATAATCGTTAATTAGATTAGATTGTAACTAACAGGACGGTACATAATTCACCGATATTACAATCAATTATACGAGTTTTCTATTTGGAGTAACTTGTGTGAACCTCGCCGGAAGCTTTTTTTCCAAGAGGTTACCAAAATAGCTGACAGAAAACAGAAAATAGAAAACAGGGATAGATATCGAAACCTTCGAATTTCAGTGTCGGACGGCGCAATAAAACATTAACCGCTCGAAGCTAAGCGAAGTTGAATGGTGGACATGGCAGATGGAAAAGTGGAAGACCTTGTCCATTGTTGAAAAGCAGTGGCTATTTTTAGCGCCTTAGCCGCGAGAAGTTTTGTATTGCGTCGCCCCTTTTACAAGAAGTTCACCCAACTAGCTAACTAAAAGGTAGACAGGCGGATAGTTCACTGTGTGCTAAGTTACGAGGCTAGCCAGTAGAACTAGTTAGTAGCTTTTTAAATTAAGTTTCAAGGATTCAAGAAAGCTAGCTTTATTAGCTGGCTAGTCGCTAGTTGCTAGTTAGTTGACTAGCAACCTAACCTATAAAACCAACTAGCTGTCAGACTAGACAAGGTATAGCTAGCAAACTCGCCTCTTTAGACTAATAACTGAACTAGTAGTTAGGATAGTAATAAACTACAACAGTAGTAACAAAGGTTATGGGAAAAGTAGCAAATTTGCTACTTAGTTTGACTAGCCACCTAACCTACAAAACTAACTAGCCGTCAGACTTGAGAACGTAGAGCTAGCAAACTCGCCAATTTGTTTGATAACTAAACTAATAACTCAAATGGTGACTAACTAAAACAGTAGTAACAAAGGTTATGGGAAAATCAGCAAATTTGCTACTTAGTAGCTGACAGACTAGACAGGTAAAGCTAACAAACGCACCACTCTCATGTAGCTAACTAATAACTCAAATAGTAACAGTAGAAACTAGGTTATAGGAAGAATTAGCAAATGTAATACTTAGCTGACTAGCCAACTAACCTATCAAACTAACTAGCTGACAGACTAGACAAGGTACAGCTAACAAACATACCACTCTCATGGAAAACTAAACTAACAACTCAAATAGTAATAGTAGAAATAAGGTTACAGATAGAATCAGCAAATGTACTACTTAGCTGACTAGCCAGCTAACCTATGAAACTAACTAGCTGACAGATTATAACAAGGTACAGCTAACAAACACACCACCCTCATGTAGCTAAACTAACAACCTCAAATAGTAACAGTAGAAACTAGGTTATAGGTAGAATCAGCAAATGTACTACTTAGCTGACTAGCCAGCTAACCTATCAAACTAACTAGCTAACAGGCTATAAGAAGGTACAGCTAACAAACATACCACTCTCATGAATAACTAAACTAACAACTCGAATAGTAACAGTAGAAACTAGGCTATAGGTAGAATCAGCAAATTTACTACTTAGCTGACTAGCCAGCTAACCTATCAAACTAACTAGCTGACAGACTATAACAAGGTATAGCTAACAAACAGAGTCACGGTTTCAGTCATCGCTGCAGGGCGCGTACCGCTTCATGAAACGGCAAACTATTGACTATGGAAAGTGAAACCTCATCAATCACCTGCGCATCGTTCGATTGAAACTTGCCTCCTTGGCTGCACTGCCCACCTGCCGGGCTCGTCATACATATATGGGTAAGTAATTCGCGAGATCCGCCTGCCAAATATCGCAAAATTCTCTCCCTCGCCCCCCCCCGCGAAAAGTTGCACCCAAATTGCGCAACGCAACTTCTTGTACGGCAACAAGTTGCGCAGAAGTGAAAGTCGCCGTGGTGCATTTCCGCCCAACAAAAACTGGCAAATCGGGTCGAAAATCAACAATCGTAACTGGGAATTCTATTGAATTTCAATTCCAATCTCGAAACCATTGAATTACAATCAAATTTCTCCAGTTTAAGTTAAAGACAAGCGCATTTTTTCGCTTTAATGAAGGAACGCCGAAACTGGACAGTCTGGACTTTCTTATATGCTGGCTCATCGTAAATGAGCCTACACTCTTTCAAGTTCATAAGACGACGTAACTAATTGCATAGGGGTGCCATAAATTAAACTCAGTACCGTGTGTCTTTTTAACGACGCCCACTTACGGTCATTAGAGCGCTGCAGACATTAGAAAAAATAGTATAACATGAGGAAAGTTTGTGTAGAGTTGGGTAGATAGATATGGCTACACATAGTAGGTAGATAGACAGAACTATAAGTCAAGATTGATACGTATATATATAGACGGCAAGGTAGAAAAGTAGAAAGGCAGGTAGATACTTAGATAGATAAAACGGATGGCTCTAGACAGACGCCCGGATAAATATAACAGTTAGATAGAAATAGATGGCCAGATGAGGATAGCTATAGGCAGGTAGATAGATCTAGATGGATACGAACGCACAGATAGGTTAAAGCTGCACAGATGGACAAAGATAGGAGGATAGATAGGTAGATGCAAGTTAAAGAGATGACTAGATAGACAGACAGATAGACAGATCGAAGATGCACTGACAGAGATATAGATAGATCGACAGACGTAGATAGGTAGATAGACAGATAGACAAAATACTGATAAGGTCAGATAGATAGCTAAGCAGGTTGATAGATATGGATGGGTATAGATGCATAGATGGGTAAATAGCTAGATGGACAGGTAGATAGACAGACAGATAAGTCAGATAGATGGATAGATGGATAGATGGATAGATAGATAGATAGATAGATAGATAGATAGATAGATAGATAGACGCATAGCTAGACAGACAGACAGATAGATAGATAGATATACAGACAGACAGGTAGACAGGCAGATATCATAGCGAGTCTTCGCTGCAGATGATTAAAAAAGACTTAAAACTTAATTACTTAAAAACTGCATTAACAAATTCAACTCCATAAAAGTTTTTTTTTTAAATTAAAGGGGACAGGCTCTCGTCCAACACATGTTGCGTACAAAAAAAAGCCCCGTGGGGTTAAGAAATAAGAAAACACACTGGCGGTCGCATATGGAACTTTCCTTGCTAGGTTCCCCCCTGTAAACGAGCACACACATGTCTCTCGGGCCCAAACACACTTCAAACGAGGAGACCTTGAAGTGCTCAGCATGTCTCACGACCGTTTTCTAAGTGATGTATCTCGCATTTCCCATGAAATGTTAACATTGCGGTTAAAAATCTACAAGAATAACGGTTGTGCAACGATATAACCAATGGGGCTTCTCAGTTTACTCTTGTCACTTTCATCGGTCCATTTTTTTCCCAATCCCATCAACCAATACTATGCAATACAAAATAGTACAATGTATTATTACTAGTACAACAGATAGATAGGTAGGTAGATAGATAGATACATAGATAGAATACTGATATTATATCATAGTGATAGTAACTATATTATAGTAAGCGATCTATATAACATTTAAGTGTAATAAGATTTTATTGTGCTATTCAGGTTAATCTTCGCATAGGGGTAGATACATAGAAGGTTACTTTGTTTATTTAATTACAAGTGTAGTTAAAAGTACAACGTCGAAATCTCTCAAGGTTATCTCGTGCTGAATAGCTCGAAAGAGGAAGCGACGAGGAAACTGCTTATTACTAAAAGCCTTTGGCTCCCCATCCGCATAATTGTCTGGCATCCCCGCTTAGGGCTTTATATGCATTGTGTACACGCTTAATTAAAAATTAACCAGCAGGGTACTAAGTTTAAGTAGCGAGCTAGAATATAGAGCTATTAACTAGAACCATCCAGCTCTTGTTTCAGATTTTCTTAACCCGAAGGATCAGAATTTAGCCATCTTTCTGTCTACCTACCTACCTACCTACCTACCTACCTACCTACCTACCTACCTACCTACCTAGCTGTCTACCTAGCTGTCTACCTATCTATCTACCTATTTACCTAACTACCTACATATACTACCCACCTATTGATCTATCTGCAAACCTACCTATCAATTTACTCAGCCCGTCTATTTCTTTACCTATATACCTATTTATCTATCTATCTATTTATCTATCTATCTATCTATCTACCTACCTATCTAACTGTCTACCTGCCTACCTATCTGACTGTCTACCCATCTATCTACCTATTTACAATAGCTACCTAAATAAACTACCCACCTATTGATCTATCTACAAACCTATCTTTCAATTTACTTGGCCCATCTATTTCTTTATCTATCTATCTATCTATTTGCCTATGCGTCTGACTATCCGTCCGTTTAGCTATCCACTGTCTACCTACTGATCTATCTATCAATCTACCAAGTTATTAATCTATCTACAATCCTAACTATCAATTTACTTAGCCCATCTATTTCTCTATCTTTCTATCTATCTATCTATCCATCCGCCTATCCGTCTAGCTACCCACCTGGCTACCTACTGATCTATCTATCTATCTATTTACCTACCTGTCTATCTATCTACATATACTATTAACCTATCTATCCGTCTGTCTACCAATCTACATATCTGTGTTTAAAAAAATCAACACTAAAAGACTCGACGAGCACCGGTTCATTAAATAGAAAACCGCAATGTCCTTCAACTACATAGTCAACACTCCACGCTACCCAAAGACACGACCATTCGAGGAAGTCTGCTTATTTGCATACTTGAGGTCTAGGCCATCAAGGTAAAACGTTTGGCTTGTACATCTGATCGATAAAAAGTGCAAATATCCAAACTTGAGTCCCATTAGACGAGTTAATAAACTTAACCTGTAATCCTACTTGAATGTGTGTTTTTGCTCGGATCTGGACATTTACTACAAGGGAAAAGAGGCTCGCTGTTTGATATGGCAAAAGATATAAAGACCGGCGACCTTGCAGCCTTCAACCGGCGTGAAAGTGATCACGCCTATTTACGGCCGACATCAGGTGTGGTGGGATGTGGGAGCAACAGTGAAGAGAACCGCCAAGGGGGAGTGTATGTACACTCAAACAAGCAAAACATGTATCGATACTGATGTGTTGAAAAGAAACATTCAACACATTCCAGTAATATAGCCCAAACTATGAATGCCCAGATACATCAACAATTTCCCCATGTTATTGGCACTAGAAGTAGTTAATTATACTTCAACGGGTTTACGTTGGTTGTGCAAATTACTAGCCAGTTTAATTCAATTTACTGACTTGCCTTAGTAATGTTATTCTTATGTGATAAATTTATGTTGATTGAGTCAATCACATTACGCGAGTATTTAGTATCGACTCTCTCATAACTAACATCTCTATATGTCTATACCTTCATAGGTATCTACCTATCTATTGATCTACCTATCTACTCAACTATCTATCTATCAACCCACTTCAAATTCCACCGTATGTTTCACTAAATTCTAGTATTTCCCCCAATGCAAAATTCAGCATGCCCTGTCCCTACTGAATCGCATGCTGTTACATGCTGAACATGTTCCTTGCAGCTGAATGCAAGAGAACTTATGAAAAACGACCAAGTCCGACCTGCTACTACACATGCTTAATCGTACTGAATCTGATTTACGGACCTATATATAGACATATACATCTATATATCTATATACCTAATATTCCTATATCCAAGTAACTATATACATGTTGTAACTTAATCCTGCAGTTGATATTACTTCCAATTTTACGCAAGTCAACGACTAGAGGAATTGGTGATACCTGCCGGTGCATTTTCGCGTCCCGGGGTTGTGCAGGTACGTTCAGCGGTAAAGCAGGCAATCTGCTTGCTTCCGGCAATGGGCCAAGGTTAGGAGACGACGACGAGGGCTCGTCGTAATCCAGTGCCGGCGGCTGGGTTGGCACTCAAGCGCATTGCCGGCGAAAATAAGGGCACCAGTTGTCTATAGAAGACGATCCCATGTTTATTGCGCTGGAGAAAGGAAACGCGTAGACCCCGCTGCAATCGATATCAATGGCATTCCTGTAGCGTGGAGAAAGACATTTCAAGGTCTCCTTAAGGTTTTTCACTATTTGACGCAACACGACCAGCGGTACCGCTAGTTTCTCTAAGTCCCTCGACAGGTTTACTAGCCTAGATCGCTGAAAAAAGTAGGTCAAGTTCTAGAGTAGCTGGTCAAAAAAGCAGGGCGGGGATATACGAAAATGTTAAGGCGCTTCATTTGATTCATCATTCCAAAGACATTCCTAACCAAATTAAGAAATGCTTCAGATTATATTACGACTGTGTTAGCCTTATGATCTGTTAATGCCAATAAACCAATTAAACTTTAACTTGATCCATATACACTGAATTGATATCTAATTCAGTAACTGATTACATTTCACAGATGTGAATATTGCCTTTTGAATTTGTAAAAAAAAAATGGAAGGATACTGTGAAAACACATGCGGGATCCGTTCACCCGTATCTCTAAGCTCAGTGATGTCGATTATTTTTAAGCACATTGTGATCACCATGAACTTTATGATATTCTTGCATCAACCAGCCTGCAAATTTCACTCAGTGGATAAACCAAAGCAATAGAGAGTCGAGACGTGGTTTGGTGTAGCTACGTCGAAGACTCGAGGTCCGCGATATTCATTTCATATCATTCTCATATAATGACCTCATTATCCGTTATTGTCAACCAACCTGATGAATTAACTCGAATTCACACATCCGGGCTGGTGGAACAGGATGCTCAATACCCGCCCTGTGCCACAGTTCTCCGTTCACGAGTCTCGGCCTCGGGGTCATTTTCCCCGCACTTGCTACACGAGAAAAGGAATTTCATAAATGCTTTGGTAAAAACGCATCGGAACGAAAAACCACCGAACTGTTCAGAAATGTAGGCCTGCGTAACCTTGACTTGGTGAAGCTTTCTTGCATCGCAGTGGTTGGTGCGACGATGACTTTCACCTTCGTTGGGTCTAAACAGCATGGGCCTACCGCTGCAGTTTTCCATAACTTGCAAACTAGAGAAAGTCATTTTTTCCCCAAACGTGACTTGAAATACAATCAAATGTTAGTTGAATGACGTAAGTTTACCATCTTAACACGTTTTTTCCCGGTCGTGGGTCGTCCCGCAAATCGGCTGCATCCGGTTGTTGACATTTCGTCTGCTTGTTTACTTTGCCTTTTCGCAGCACGTGCATTTGCCGCGGCGCCTCTGGCGGCATTTAGCTCAACCTAATAACTGTGGTGTTGCCAAAACTTACCTGTCATTACGCTATTCTCTAAACTAAGTGCTCAAATTGCGCAAATGGAAGATGATTGCAGCATTTTTCATTAAAATCCTTGTACAACATTGGCCAGAAATGAAAAATGGCTGGAAACGTGCAGAAAGGGAAATGGCTGAAATATCGCTTTCTATATATTCGTGCTGCAATGGGGCTTTTTGTTGTTATACAGCATTGCATTACTTCAGGTTTCGCTGTTCCCGTTACATTATTCAGCAAATATCGAGTTCATGAAAAGAGAAACAAGAAACTCCGGTTCGACATTTACTTTTACTGTCGATCGGTAACACATTTGGGTAACGGGAAAAAAAAGGTTAAAAAGAACTAGTTAGGGTGGAAGTCGTGTAAGATTCAGACGAGATTATCAAGAGTAATGAAACAGAAACCGGTTTCTATGAGCAAATAGCACATTGCAACAAGTTGACAATCACATGAAAAGCACTTTCGCTTTTCCGGGGCAGCAAGTTCGAAGAAGAAAGTCATTATGGGCAAGGATATATTTCTAGAATTCATTTGACAAGACACCAAATTGACTCGAAGAAAAGGATTAAAAGAACGGCTAAAAATAACAAGTTTTTCCTCTCACGCTTTTGTTTTTCAACCACGCGAACTGGAAAGTGAAAGTGACCCAATCAGAAACATATCAACGGCAAAATCTAAATGTTCGGAAAGTATTTCAGGCGGCTCAACTTGGACACATTAGAGAGAGGGACCAGAAACAACAAAAAAAGGATCAGGGACAGCTATGAACCGTCAAAAACTGACCATACCCTAAATTGGGTATCACCTCACGTGTTGTACAACCATCTGCGTCATAGAATCATAGAGAATTTGTGGCAGTAAATGAATCCGTGAACCGCCAAATATAGTAACGGAAGCGGATTTCGCCAGATACCCTTTCACTTGTTGTTTCGTCACAGACTATTGCGTCTTGGGTTTCTTACGAAACCAGCATCCTCATCTCACTTCAAGGATAAAAGTATAGTTCGTCTCTTCCTACATTCTCTACACTGCGTTTTCTTGAATGCACAAAGTGAAGAAGAAAGTGAAATTGCCGGTTGTTTTGAAAAGAAGAGAGAGAGAGAGAGAGGGAAAAAGATTCTTCCAACTTTTTTTGACGTAAAAGGCTTTCAAGGACTCCGTCAGCACAGCAACGCATGACATTATCGCTTAAATTTATGCATTCCACGAGAAAAGAAATACACAAGCCACAACTTTCATTTCAGCACAATATACGGACAATTTTTTGTCTGTACCTCTTCTCTATGCTTGCGGCTATATGGCGTACCTGTGTGAAACTCGGGAAACCGTTGCGAAATTCAAAAATGTTCTCGAAATACTGTAAACAAACAGCAAGCCATCTATCGGCTGACAAGACAACCATGATCTCAAATGAATGATTCAACGCGATCCTGTTGCAATTTGAGTTGTAATGAATTAACTTTAAGTATACTTTGGTGCAATGTTACAACTTTGTAAGTTCCTAAAAAGCTTGCCCATACACAATGAATCTCGCAAGCGCATTAGAAAGAGGGCTACATGAAACATGTAAAGCAAAGCTGAAGTGACTGGGATGTATAGATCAATAGCGAATAGTTTCGACAGTAGCGACTCTAATAGCATTTCTCCGTGGTTTGCAGCAGCGAAATAGTAGGAACGCCACTTCAAGCAGTGTTACCAAGCTGGCGCCTAGGAATAGACTCATATTGCCTCCAACATCAGCTATAATTTTTTTTAAAGCAGTGATTAGTGCAATCATATTGTCTCATAATTTTCTATAGAGGTAATACTCAGCCATTTGACAAGACTTTCCGGATGATTCTTGATGACTTGGTACGTGAATGAAGGATAGAAGAAGTGGATAGCACTATGTCTAGTACTAGGATCGTGAGGTTCGTCTGTGTGCATGTCGTCGTGCTCATGGCCGATGTGTAGCTCCGTTGACGATGTCGTTATGGAGTAAACATCCACAACGCAATCTTCCGTGCAGTCTGAGAATAAATGGACAGACTGATCGATGGATAGCTAGCTGGAGAGCTTGGTAGTTAGTTGAACAGCCAAATGGATAGACAGCTGGTTTGATAGATAGGTAGTTTGGCTAGAAAGATTGATATAGACAGCATACATAGGTAGACAGATAAGGTATAGATATAGGACGATAGATAAATAGATAGATAGTTGGGTATAGATAGATAGATAGACAAATAGACAGACAGATAAATAGATAGATAGATAGATAGACGGATAGACAAATAGATAGACAGATAGGCAGACATATAGATAGATAGATAGATAGATAGATAGATAGATAGACAGATAGATAGACGGATAGACAGATAGATAGACAGATAGACAGATAGGCAGACAGATAGATAGATAGATAGATAGATAGATAGATAGATAGATAGATAGATAGATAGATAAATAGATAGATAGACAGGCAGATAGATAGATACATACAGATACAAAGATACATATAGACAGACAGATAGGTAGATATAGATAGACAGATAGATAGATAGACAGACAGATAGATGGATAGATAGACAGACAGACGGACAGATAGATAGATAGATAGTTAGATAGATACATAGATAGACAAAGATACTGCTATGAAATTAGTCACTCTTTTATTATAGGTGAAAGGGTTATGTCAAAGATTACGAGTCAAGAAGTATTCCTTCACAGCTTCCACCACTTCGTCATTGTAGGCGTTTATCATGATTGACGGATGGCACAATTCGTATTTACCTGATGAAACAAAGGGTAGACCTTAACACACAAGGACTAGACTTCCATATAGGAAAAATTCATATATACGCTTTCGATGAAAGGAGAACATGGAACAATTGAACTTGTTCTGGATAACTTTCTGCATCCCAGCAGTAATGCAGTTATCCTGGCTGTAGATATCGAAACCAGGAACCAAGTGCAAATGTTTCTTAGAACCTTGAGGTACGCACGTCCTTGGTGATAGCGGCGAAGTTAGTAATGCTCTATTATCCGTCTATAAAAGAAAGATGTAGCCGACTTCTTTTAAACAACTCTTCTCAAGCTTGTGTTATCCAGGTTCTATGGAACTATAAAAGCATTAGTAATCAAGACGTAAGTATTTGGTTAAATATAATAGGTTAAAATGTACTTAAAATACATACTAATCTACTCTTGATAGATACTTAGTCGTCTCACTTTTTCTAAAATCAATACGTTTACCCTAGTAAGTGATACTTCCACTGCTGTCCAAGTTCCAGGAGCCGAGTAATGGCCGTAAGACGGTATGACAGCGTCAACACGAGACAGTTTATTGGACACCGCGTAGACTATACCTTTCTTGGTAGCAATCGTGGGCGTCAAAATGCTCGTGTCATATTCTGGGAAAGTTTTTTTTTTAATTTTCATACATTTATCCTATAATGAAAACGTCGTTATAGGTATCTATGGAAACCAGTGAAACTTGCCATCTGCTGGTGGAATTTAAAACTAAAAGCAGCTTGGTTACTTCACGGTAACCTCCGCCTACTGTGCTGTTAGGGCAGGTTGCATTAGAATTTTTAGTATCGTAAGTATACGTAACGATTTGAAGAACTGTGCTAAACAAGGGATTCAAAAACTAGGAAAAGTACTAATTGCAGTTTGTTGGGTTTAAGTTTAAACATCTTCTAGTTAATCGATCATACTGTAGTGCAAATTGTTTGCCTTACCGATTCGATTTGCACACATTGCTTTAGTAAAAACCGTGAAGCCAAACACTTGGGAATAGAAGTTCTCTTTCATGGTAATTTGGGTAGAAATGCAGGCTCCTGCTAAGGCCGAAACTTCAACTTTGTTTCCGAAAAAGTGGTGGCAACAATCGGAGCTGCTGTAGCGCACCGTTCGCCATATGCAGCCCAGGAGTAGGTCACGACACCTACCGAAAACAGAAACCAACATCATTCAATGAACGGAATTCATTCGTTAATGTTGAAAGTTTGATACTTGATTGTTCCAGATTCGAATATCTCGTTAATGGATATATTCTGCGTCAACCTGTCGAATTCCTCCTTCAGTAACTGCTGCCTGTGATGGTCTCTTTTGATTGTCGATGACGCCAGAGTTGGTGATAACGAGAGCATCAGGTAAGAAACCATGGTGTTGTTGAAACCTAAGCCTGAAAAGAAAGTTCGCTTTTGAATTTGGTCCAGAAATAATGACTTCAAGTAAGGGATAACCAGGTAGCTGCTATTCGAAGTTCCGTATACAAACTGTACCAGGTTTCGAAAGTGAATAGTTAACCTATCTATCTATCTATCTATCTATCTATCTACCTGTTTACCTATCTGTATATCTATCTATTTTTCTATCTACCTGTCTATCTATCTATCTATCTACCTATCTATCAATCTATCAATATCTATCTATCAATCTATCTGTCTATCTATCTATCAATCTACTATCTATCTGTCTGTCTGTCTATCTGTCTATCTGTCTATCTATCTTTCTATAAATATATTTGAATATATCTTTGTTGCGATAGTAACGATTAGGTCTCAACCACATCGACTTGTAGAGTTCAGTTGCATTTCATCAGATTAAAACCGATTCTTAAAAGTTGAATGAATGGTCACCCGACACTTAAATTCGCCAGATATTTAAATTCAAGTGCGTTTTCAGTATAATAGTGATGCACTTACATATATACTACACATACAATATTGTATGATATATAAAATATACATTTTAAATAAAAACCATCTCTCACTAATACCATTCTCTAACATCACCTTGTAGTGTAACAAATCAAGTGCAGTAATCATACTAGTGAGCTTCTCCTTGCTGAGTAGCATCGTCTCGCATACGTGAATATCAGGTAGGTCCATGCTTTCATTCTTCGCGATAACGAGTTCGGTTCGGAGGCCGCGAACGAAGAAAGCCTCGTACGTAACGATGGAAATGGCAACTGCCAGTGCGCCCAGCAGGAAACTTATAACCAGGAACCAGATAAACCGTACCGTGTTACTCTCGTCCCGGTCTACGATGCGACCGAATCCGTGGCCTGAAGTTACACGGCAGAAATCCTCGATAGTTTCCTTGATGCTGTCCTATATAGTTATAATTTCTCGTGCTTTTAGTGCTGACGGTAATGCAAATAAAAGTATACAGATGATATAATGAAATTGTCTTAAGGTTAGATAGACAGACATATAGTTGGATATTTTGATCGATAGGCAGATAGATGGGACGATAAAACAGATAGTTGGTTAGATAGATAGATAGATAGACAGATAGATAGATAGATAGATAGATAGATAGATAGATAGATAGATAGATAGATAGATAGATAGACAGATATACAGATAGACAGATAGACAGATAGACAGATAGATAGATAGATAGATAGATAGATAGATATCATACAATACGTACATTTCCCTTCTTTGGCGATCTCCTCGACACTGAAATCTGCTTCTCTTTGCCCTGGATCGAACAAGCGGGATGCTTAACACCGTTGGTTCCGCAATGCATCCTATATGGGGAGATGGTATAGCGTGCGTAATCTACCTGATACCCGAGCCTGCGACTGAATGATTAGTAGAGGACAATATCCTTTGCCTATGTAAGACATGCAAGGTTTGGCGGCTGCTTTGCAATTGAATGTCTAATCAATATACACTTTGTAATTTTTTCCGGAAAAAATGAGTGTAGTTAATGAAAGTAAAGGCCTGCAAGACAAACAGTAGTTGCAAGGTTACGTCAAGTCAAAATGACATGTTTATGGAAACTTTCAACCTATGTACACTTTAGGTCATCTATTACGTGAAATGACTTTGGAATGTATACTGCCGATCGATACCGGACATCTAGACGGTTCTAAACGCTTAAAAAATTGAAAGTACAAAGAAATGGACAGTCAAATAGAGAGTTTGGTATCTATAGGGTTATTAGCCCTAGAATAATTCATGGTATGATAACAGATAGAATTCAGAGCTGATGGAAAACTTGATATGTGGCCATGTTTTATCCCACAAAAATTACCGAAGTGACTGTCATTTATAACTTTTACAGTTTTGAAGACACAAATTATGATAGAAGTAGAACTCTTTCTTTGGATATTCGATTGGTATACGATAGGTTGACCGCCTGTTGACACAGCAGAAGCCGTATTTACTTGACTGATTACGCAATACCTAAATACCGCTGCACAGAAGATGCAACACGTAGTATTAGCAACGGAAAGATATAAGCTGTATTAAAGTAAGATGCGATAAGTTAATCGTTAAGTACTTGGCTATTAGCTTCATTTGTTATGAATTTCGAGTAGTATTCCGAGCATGTCGTTTTAAGCTTACACTTATCACCCTAAAAATATATTCAGTGAGCAGTTGTTTGCTACAAGGAACATATTATGGACTTGTGCATTTCTTCCAATGGTAGTATACCCGGAAATGATGTATCGGTGCATTATCTATTTGCCCATATTTGGGTGTTCAATTTATGAACACGTGGTAATGGTAATCTTAGTGGTTTCAGTCCGGTTTCAGTAACAAGGACAAACTGGCTGTTGTGCAAACCCTGTGACGCACATCAGTCGTTGTTGCTGTGCTAATATCGACGATTCCTCTTACGTAACTGAAAACGGCAAGTACTGCCCTTTCGGACTATGGCTTTATAATGCAACAGTTATAGCATGATTACGTAACATTAGTAACCGCTAGAACTCTGAATCAGTAATCATCATGTGGCTTTCCATTCAGGGTGATATGCTTTACATAAACTTCTACTGTGTCAAATCAAATCAATTAAAAGCTGAATTTTCCACTTATTATTATTGTTAAGAATAAAATAATCTTAATGATACAAGCGTTAAGAGTTCAGTGAAGTTAGGTCGTACATAAGTATTTTTCATGTTGAAAATAGTTCATGCATCTGCCGCTAGATGGCGTCAAAAACGCCTGTGTTTATGCTCTTTCCTCCTGCATAGCGTTCCAAAGGTGTGGTTGTCTCGCTGTTATTATTTCCCCTCACGCGTGTTGGACCTCTAGCACCAGGTAACGCTCTGCATTTCGTATATCGAAAAACAACCTTTTCTCCTTTGAATTTCAAAATCAACGTCGAAACATGTCGAGCATTGTCGAGAATTCAGTCTGTGCTGTCAGTCGTCTTTCATCAACTTGTTTGATTTTTGCATCTGAAAGAAGATGAATCATTAGGAGGAAAGAAAGATTATTTATTGCATCTTCTTTTTTTTTTAAAGAAAAGTACAATTCTACAGGTAGGGTGTCTACGATCTAGTTTTTATTTTAAGTTAATTATTTACCGATACATACAAGTTTATGAGAAGTCGACACCGTGCTGCGGATGACTGTCCGTCGTATTTCTTTAATACATCTTTTCTTTTTGCTTTCAGCAGAAGAGGCAAATACCAAAGGTACACCCAACTTTCCTGAAGTCGGAACATATTTGTTTTCTCTCCCATCAAGGACGCACGGGGACGAAAAAACTCGTAGAGCCAAAACTTTGTTATAACTTCATCTCGAGTCGGTGAGTAATAACTTATGTCTTTCTGTTGTTATTTTTTTTATTGATTCTATGATTTATTCGTTTTTTTACCCTGTTGTCTCTCTTTCTGTCTTTTTATTGCGGTTGTACGAAAGTTTCCCGTTTTTACGGTTTTCACTTCCTGTGGGTTAGTCAATTGCCCCGGTTTCTATACGACAGACTTTTTGAGGTTTTTTGACGTTTGAAATTGGCGCCTCTCGTCGAAAAGCCGAGTGAACTTGGTCATAATCGTGTGACGTCACCGGTGGGCGTGGTTAATTCAGGGCGTGGTTACAACGCGGTACCTTTTTTGAACATTTTTATGTTCAAGTGACAATCCAATATTAAGATAATTTACAGATTGGTTGAAAAGGAAACAGGCGATGTTATTGATCATCAGCATAACGATCTTTCGGTGCTTTTCTCGAAGCTCGGTTAGCCAATGAGCCCAGCCATTGATTCTTCAAAGATCGGGATGCTGTGTACGTTGCTAATGCTGTATTGATCATTATCCGCTGAAGCTGGTGTAATAGTTAATGCGACCTCAATAACCGCTAACCCCAGCTCGTTTTTTACAAATAATCCTATCCGTTCCCTTTTATGATTATAGTAATTTTGTTTCTGTATAATTTGTTTTTATTTCCCACGGCGTGATGCAACGGAGGAAAAAAAACGGGGGAAAAAATCTGACTTAATGCACGTCACGCATCGCGTTGTAGAATTGCCGGTCTCGTTTTACACGGAATAAAATTACTTTATAGGAAATGAAATAAACAGGATACCAATTATTAGTTTGTAGACAAGAGCTTGTTTTTTTAAGATACAAAGAGTTTGTTTTTGGAACGAATCAGAAGTTTGTTTGGTGGTTTCATCTTTGATGAGGGGTAACCATGGTAACGGAAGTCAAAACTATCGGTTTTCAAGAGGAGAGCGTCGAGAGCACGCGATGGCCGTTTTGAAAATGGACAAAGCTGATGCTCCTTGCTCGCGTCCTGGAAACCTTCATTCAACTTTAATGGAAACGCTCAATATGCGCTGCGGGATCCGTTCGTGTTATTTATATCTCCGACCGCGAACTCAGGTGAATTTTTCATCCACCGGCAAATGTCCTTGGTCTGTCTCTCTCTCTCCCGGTGGCTGGCTTGGTTGGGTGTCAATAATTGGGTCATCGGATATTGCACTAAGCAACCACATGTGTGTGTGTGTGTGTGTGTGTGTGGTGATCACTATGGTGCGAATGGGTTTCTGTCTCTCCATCTTCGTATTAGAGACAATCGTCTTAGATCTTCAATCGGTTTAGAGACATAATGCAACTGGCGTGTGAAAGGAACTCTTGTATACACCAGTTGCGCTTCTGTGGGTTTTGCTATCTGTTCGTATAAGAACGGTCGACCGTTTTACGACGAATTCGATGCTAATTGAAATTTAATTGTTTTTCAGACTGTAGTAATACATCGGAACCTGACTAATTCACCTGAATTGCCTCAGGTCAATTACATGGAGGATACTTGATTCAGTACTGATTTGAGCTAGTTTTGAAACAGGTGTTCGGCCACACTGATCCCGAACGCTTATATTAGTGTGCGTATGCTGTATATTTACCAGTGATTTTATCAGGCTAATGTCATTTAAACATCGTTACGGCTGTTCGACACCTTTTCCAAAGGATTGCCACCTGTATGGACGATATCGAAAGAATCCTATATCGATACTTAACACAAATATCGATAGAAGCATGTCAACAAGTCGTTTACCTCAGTATATATATAACATAGATATACAGTCGTTATAATGTCATTATTAGAAGACTTGGGGAGTCGGTCAATGTAAGTAATATTGAAAGATGATTTAACGATACTAAAGTATAATACCGATAAGGTGTTGCAACTATGACCAAGGTAATGTCAGTCTAAGGTCTTCGATGGCGTTGGATCTTCATTCATAAAAGTCTGTCAATGCAATCCTATTGTGAAGATCAGTTATCGATACTTAACTTGATATCGATATGGCGTTATAATCGAAACCGAGAATCGATAAACAGGTTATTGTTGAAGAACGAAAAGAAACAAGAATTAGTCAATACTTTTCAGGTGGATAGTCTAGAGGGTTATTAATGCTGGAGTGAAAGTTAATTGCGTATCACTCCTACATTTTCAGAGGTATTTCAACCCAAAAAATACCGAATGTAGATGTGACTACATTCACTGTATCTGTAAAGTTTCGTGAAGATCGGCTCATTAGTTTAATTAAAATAAAATCCCAAAGTTTTGAAATTGTCTTGACTTCCCGCCATTGGGACGGCTTCTTTTTCTGGCTCTCGACTGTACAAGTCGAAACTGTTGACTTGGCTGAGTGATTTTCTGGGAAATTTTTCTCTTTGAGCACTGGAAGGTAATTGCGGTAAATGTCTGTGGGTGACATGCCGACTGACTGCGAGAGTCGGAAAGAGAACGAGAGAAACTTGATAATCACCTGTCTCTCTCAGCGCGGAAACTTTTCCAGCCTTTCCTTTGAATTTATTTATTTATTTGCTTTGTTTGTTTTTTTCCTCGTATGAAGCGCTTGTGTGAAAGTCACATGTGGGAATTTCATTTTAATGATTAAAAGTAAAAGAAATCAAGAATAGATAGAATAAATAATAACTTAATTTTGTGAATAAATTCATGAAAAAGCTAATGCTGGGCAATTCGTGAAAACAGATGCTCAAAACGAGATAACAATAGAGGAATCATGTCTAGATTCTCAAGATTCATGCAGGAATGCAAGATCGTTGCAAATTTTAATCAAGAAGCGATCAACAGTCTTATTCGTACTGAGTATTTATGAAAGTAAATGTAAAGAATCGAGGAATCTTTATCAGGATTGTCAAGATTCATGGAGGAATCCTTGACGAGAGAAGATCCTTAAGAAACGTGCTACTCAGCAAGGTCGTCGTAAAGTTTGCTTAAAAAGCCAAACCTTGAATGGCCCTCCTTCATTGACGATGCAGAGCGCATCTCTGCGCGGTCGAGAGGGGGCAAGGTAAAGCGACCGTCGGCAGCGCCCCTAGCGTTCAAACCAGCCAACCACTATCGACCGGGGGGCGTCGAGGATCTAATTGAAAGTGTAGTCAAGTTTGGCCCACTAAGACGAGTTTAGTGTTGATCGTTCTCGCGGAAGGATCTCCTGTGTAAACCGTGTTACCCGTTTGGCGAACCTCGTTTTAACTTCATTCAGCTTTTTAGCCAATTATAAATTCAGCGTCGCCCATTTTGCATTAACTGAACTTTGACTCAAGTTAAATATCGACCTGACCTTGACGTAACGGCTTCATCAAGAAGCAGGTAAATCATCCCGGTGACGTAATAGCTGTCTATCAGTAGTGTTTAAAGTCCGATGGGGTTTTAGTTGATTAGATGTTTGTTTAGCATTACTTTAAGGGAATTAAGAAAATGGGGGAAAAATGGCAATAAAAAATGTATAAACAGTGTACAAGAGCCGGGCTCAGCAATGGCTTCCGCCAAGGATCCATTTAGCCCAGGGATTGCTCTCCATAACGTCTGCGGAAGGCGCATTGCCTCCTTTCAGCAATAGAAGTTGCTCTATCTCGATGTTTTCCCAAGATTTTTCAGCCTTGAAATTGCTCCTGTTTATTACCCTCGTCGTGAATAGAACCGGGCGAACCAATATCACAAGCCTTCCAGGAATTTCAGGAGTTTCCTGGTAGGTGTAGATTAGAACTCCTCGCGAAAAAGTCAGATTTCAACCGAACTTTTCTTGAAAAACGCCTGCGGTTTGCACATTGTAATTCGCAAAAGGTAGAAATGGAGGGTGAAAACTTGTATGCTGAGGATCTATCGGTTTTGAATGATAGGGATTCAGGCGAAACTTATGAGTTATTATGTTGTGTAAGATTTACGTGCAAATTCGGGGAATCTTGATAGATTCATGATTGGGAATCTGAGGTATATATAACATAGTCAACGTGACTGAAGCATGTGAGTCATAGGGGAGTCATATGGAAGTCATGTAAACAGGCTAGAAATCATGTTAGTGATGCGGGATCTCATGTGGGAATGATGGGTTTCAATAGGGAATCGTGAGGGAGTCATCAAAGAATCTTGATGTAGAAATTCTGCCAGAGCCATGTTTTGGAATTCTAGGATTCATTCAGTGCCGAGAATCCCATGTAATTGACAGCAGCAGGCTCACGTGTGAATCATATGGGGGATTTGTGAGTCATGTGATATTGTGACAGCCCCGTGGGATTCATGAAATTGAATAGGGAATCCCGGGAGAATCGTGAAGGATTCGCAAAGAAGACCACAAGAGAAGGGATTCATAAAGGAATCTCCCTCTGTTATTATACCAGGAACTGCATTAATCATATGGAAGTATACGCCATCCCATCAAGGACCGTCATTGCGAGATTCTTAAGGAATCTTGGGGGTGCATGTGTTTGATAGTACTGCTGTTTCAAGGAAAACCATCTATACACTTGAATACTGTTGTATGTTTCGGTTAAGAGTCCTTGCGTGCGTTGCTGTGAAGAGCCCTCGAGCCGCTTCACTTGCCACTTGTTCCCCGACAACCCACTTGCTCGCCCACGGTGAAATGACAGTCTGCCCCATTCTCCTTGAGCCCGTTTTTCCTTGCATCTTTTAACCAGCCTCTTAGAATAAATTAAATTAGTTTTATTTCGATGACTTTACTGTAAACTTTTAAAGTTTGGATAGAGATGTAAATTATTAAGGTGACATTAATGACATTGAAATTCAACGAAATCAAATGCGTAGTTTAATGAGCGTCACTTTACTTTGGTTGTGTCTGAAGACGACTGTATCTTTCATCAGTGTAAGTAGGCTTAGTCGGGATTACTAACGTGTTGACAGGGTAGATCTCCACCTGAAATGGCAAGGAGACCCAATCGGCTTAATCACCATAAGTAACCCAAAAAAAACATCCACAGGTGTTAGGTAATACTACTTACGGGCTCGACTGCAGTTAGTAGATGAATGTTCTCAAATTGTTGGATACTGAATTACCTACTTAAGTCTTCTTAGAAGTATTTTTGGCGCTGTTCCTTTAAGTGAAGGCTATGGAGATTCTATGGCTAGATTAGCTAGTAGATTGGTACAGGCAGATAGACAGATGGATGGATAGTAAGATAGGGACGAAGGTTAGATGAGTAGGTAATCAGACAGGCAAATAGGTAGTTTGGAAGGTAAGTAGGTGGGTAAGTAGATCGGTGGACAGGCAGTTGAATGGATAGATAGGTTCAACTAGTGTAGTGGTTCGTTAAACTGCACGCTAGCCGACCAGTAGGACGGACAATATAGATAGATAGATAGATAGATAGATGGATGGATAGATATGAAGGTAGACAGATGGTTTGAAGCAAAAGCGTGTAAAAAACAGCTATCTAGTGTTTCAGTTAACATATTTCGTAATAGTAGACTAGTTGGAATAGTAAGTGAACTAGTTATCTAGTTAGCTCTAGGTACGAATACTAACGAGTTAGTTAAACTAGCACTCTAAAGCCTTATAGTTAATATCAGATAATCACCAAATAGTAATTGTAGTATGTTCGTCAGCTAACATTCGGTTAGTTAAGCACGACTACTAGCCAATAGCAGACTAAGCAAGTTAGTATGGGGATATAAGTAAACGAGTTGCTTATTTATAAAGCTTAAACAACAGAAGCTGCTTTCCTGGCTTTAAGCAGCGCCGGCTTATAATTGAGTCAATGAGTAAGCGAAGCGTGTAAGCGCGTTTATTACTCGGTACACTCGCCCTCCCCCCCCCCTCTCTCTCTCTCTCACTCTCTCTCTCTCTCTCTCTCTCTCTCTCTGTGACTACTGTATACCACACTTACATGTAAACGACCGTATATGTTTCCACGGGACGTGCAGCAAAAGCACCCCGAGTGGCGGTCTATTGTGCAGTTGGCAATTTAGCAAAGTGTCCCGCATTCTATTAGCACAACGGGCGAATTTCGCCAGACAAACGAGCGACGGGCGAGAGGAATGATAACCATTCCTCCGTCAACGTCCGCCAAGTTAGAACAGAATGCACGCAAGTCATAAATCAAACAGATTAACATCAGAACCGTAATTTATTAGATATTAAACCGGTTCGATTATAATTAATTAAACTAACTGGTATAAAAAATGAGTGGAATTAAAATGCCCCAGTTTGATTTTTTCCCGCAGGTCACTTGCAATGTGATAGATGCCCTGCACTTGACTCCCAGACCCCGGCCCCCAGCGTTGTAGTTGACACAAAAGGAAGCAATCGAATTGATATTGAATCACCAAACCGGCGAGCACAATGGCCACGATCGAGGGCAGACCCACCCAGTATGGAATTTCGCTCAAGCAGCTCCGCGAGTTAATGGAACATCGCGGTCGGGAGGCTCTGGATCACATCGAGCAGCTGGGCGGTGTCCACGAAATCTGCAAAAAGCTCTACACTTCACCGACGGAAGGTCATTCTTATGAGCTTGAGCTAATTTCTACTTTATATCAATTAAAATTCTAATTGAAGTTAAAGTTAATTAAAGAGTTACTACTTCCTGTTGTGTAATAACTCGATCAACACGTCTAATTCATGGCTAGTGGGGCATTTTCTGATTCGTCAATGTTTAAACAAGTTTATTACTTTTTACTTAATAAAAATGGTACTTAAATTTAAAGTTAATTAGAAAGTTAAACATGTTGAATTATAACTTGTTACGTAATAACTCTATCAACGGATATAATTTATTGTTGTTAGCACGATTAATATTAATTAATTGTAATCATAGGAATCGTGGCCACATTTTGGATATATAAATATCAACGAATTAAATTACGGTTATTATCTAGTATAGTAATTTCAACTCTGTTCAACTTAAAGGTATTCAGTATGGTCATTATCAGCTGTTTAAGTGATCTTATTTTAATTCCGATTTCATAAAGCTTAAATTTTTAAATAACCACGTGATTGAAATGGTCAAGTTACAAACCGCATATTGAATTCAGTCTGTTCATCTCATAAAATATGAACAGGGCAACATAGCCGTATATACTGACAGCGGTAATCGCATTACACTTTGTCTCTCTGGGCCGGAAGATGTAAACCTTGGCGAGGCCTTTTTGTTTTTCTCGGATTCAATTAACGGTGGCTCATGTTATGAATGATTGAAAAACAGGTCTGTCGGGCTCGGGCAGGGACATTGAACACCGCCGGGAGACATATGGATCGAATACAATCCCACCGAAGCCGCCCAAAACCTTCCTGCGCCTCGTCTGGGAGGCTCTCCAGGATGTCACGCTTATCATCCTGGAAATTGCCGCCATCATCTCGCTGGTTCTGTCTTTTCTACCTTCCAGTGGAAGCGGTAAATATACGTCCCGGGGTGTCACTCAATTAAATTTTCTTTAAAAAAACTACCATCGTTTGCTATTTGTGATGAAGCTTAGCAGATGACGTCATCGTTAAGCTTATGACGTCATTCTATTAGGACTCGCCAATTGCACGCACTTGATAATGACATTACCCAAGTGAAATGTCGTTATGTGGGTGTGGTTGGACTCGTTTTGGCTAATAAGAGGCAGCCGTTCGTGTATTTGAATAACTTAAAGTTTTCTTTTGCAGTTGTGGAATTAGTGCGATGATATTCAGCTAATGTAATTTAATTTTTCTCTTTTTATTCTCCCAACATCGACTATTCGTGGCGGCCTCTGGAACGTGCAGAGAACGGTAATTTGATTTTCTCGCTCTTTGAAAGACTGTAATTAAATTTCTAGCCGGCCCCTTTTTTAAATTAAAATTTCTGTTCACTTAACGGCCTGATAGATTTCAATTTTTAATTACAATGACGATGGTATTTTTTAAAATTAATTTGAAACAGCTATTCAATTAACGTGAATTCGTAGATATTAATGAAAGTACTTATAAGTATTGTTGTACCATAGTTAAACTGTTATTACATATACATATGTCTAGACCAGTTAGATAGATAGATGGATATATAAATAGATAGTTAGTTAGATAGATAGATACATAGATAGATAAATCCATAGACAGTTAGGTAGATAGATAGGTAGATAGATAGGTAGATAGACAGATAGACAGATAGACAGACAGACAAACAGACAGACAGACAGACAGACAGACATATAGAAAGATAGATAGACAGTAGGTAGTAGACAGATAGATAGACAGACAGACATATAGAAAGATAGATAGACAGTAGGTAGTAGACAGATAGATAGACAGACAGACAGACAGATAGACAGACAGATATATAGATAGATAGATAGACAGACAGATAGATAGATAGATAGACAGATAGTTAGATGAATAAAAGATAGATAGACAAACAGACAGACATAAAGATAGATAGATAAACAGATAGTATAATAGTAATCTGTAATTCGTTTGCCTTATTATAAGTGATGTTGTCTAATTAAAGTTCCCATCAAAAGTCGTGTGTATTCCTAAAAGCACTAGACTAACTTTACTGGACAGAAAATACAATTACTGAATTTGTTACTCAACTGTTGGTTAAATTTACTTTAAAATTTAGTAAAAAGTGGACATGTCGCAGGTGAACAGCAATTCATTCAATCTTTCAATTTAGACGAATTTGCCAAACACGACGCTGACAAATCACACGAATGGATCGAGGGCGTAGCCATTCTGGTTTCCGTCGTCGTCGTCGTTCTCGTGACGGCCTTCAACGATTACACCAAAGAGAGGCAATTCCGCGGATTGCAGAGCCGCATCGAGGGCGAGCACAAGTTTACCGTTCTACGCGGGGGCGAGAGTAAGCAGATCTTCGTCGGGGAGATCGTCGTCGGCGATGTCTGCCAAGTACAACCTTTTTTTTAAAAACTATTCTACATGCCCCACCCAAAAACCAGCAGGTCGAGGAAACCTGCTGAACAACCCACTGCTGACCGTCTGGCCTGCTGGATTTGGGCAAATATCAGCAGTTTCAGCAGTTCTTGCCTCCATAAAGCAACCAGACTGGGAAAAGAGCTTCTTTATTGTCTGCCCAGTGGTTAACCATTAATCATAAATGTTAAACTAATTAGCAATACAATTAACTTAATTGAAGTAAATCTTTCTAAATAGATTTAGTCCGATACATGTAATGTGGATTAGTCACACAATTCTATGTCTTTATCCCAACGAGGTCGGTAATTGGATTAGTAATTAACCTGATGGATAGTTTAATTCGTATTCTCTTATTCAGATCAAGTATGGAGACCTACTTCCGGCCGACGGAATCCTACTGCAGAGCAACGACTTGAAAGTAGACGAATCCTCGCTGACTGGAGAATCGGATCATGTCAAGAAAGGCGATTCTACCGATCCCATGCTGTTGTCTGGTATTTAAGTTTAAGTCATAAACTTATGATGATTATTAGATCATCCTAAAATTAAATCAAGTAATTAGTCACCTATGATTAATTAATATCATATAATTAATGAATTTAGAGAATTAGCATTAAACTAAACAGTTCAATCTGGATTGCAGGCACCCACGTGATGGAAGGCAGCGGTAAGATGCTAGTGACCGCAGTGGGACTCAACTCACAGGCCGGAATCATCTTTGCGCTGCTGGGTGCCGCGGCTGATCAGCAGGAGAACAAGGACAACACAAAGTCTAAAGGTGTCAAACCAATACGACCATTTTTTTAAAATTTATTCAATTAACTTTAAAATGATTTTGTATAACGCAATATGGCGTCGGTGGCTAGCTTAAAAGTAATCAGTCTGTAAATTAAATTAATTATTATAAACAACTCCATTAACCGTTAATTGTTCGAGGTTAAGTTAACGTAATTCAAACTTGTTTTCTAGACGACGACCCGAAAAACTACGTCAAAGGTAAACTTCAGCTCCAGTTTAAATTGTCGAATTCAGCAGTTAAATTTAATATATTCGTTAATGAAGATGTCGAGAGCGTCATCGTTACGGATCACAATGGAAAGACCAACGACAGTAAGGAGAAGGAGAAGAACGCCAAGTCGTCGGGTCATAAAGAGAAGTCTGTCCTTCAAGCCAAGCTGACCAAACTGGCTATCCAGATTGGTTACGCCGGTATTTACCACATGTTTTATATATTTTTTTTTCATTTTTTTAATGTTCTTATATAATTATTATAATTAAATTGAAATGAATTGGGTTTTGATAGGATCGGCCATTGCTGTCCTGACCGTGGTGATACTCATCGTCACCTTCTGTGTCGACACTTTTGTGACCGAAGGAAAGACCTGGCAGACTTACTATCTCAACTATTTCGTCAAGTTTTTCATCATTGGTGTCACGGTGCTGGTGGTTGCTGTTCCCGAAGGATTACCGCTGGCTGTCACTCTGTCACTGGCTTACTCAGTCAAAGTATTTATTTTTTTTTTCTTCTAAACTAATCAACCGACACATTTCTGGTTTTGAAATTGAACTAACCATGAAATGAATTAAATTGTTTAAAGTTTAAATTACTTAATTACTTAATTACTATGAATGAATGACTTGAGAATTTGATATCTTAGACTAGTTTGTTAAATTACAATTTTATTAGAGTTAATTTAACCCATTAGACAATTTGAAATGCAGAAAATGATGAAAGATAACAACCTGGTCCGCCACTTGGATGCCTGCGAGACGATGGGCAACGCCACGGCCATTTGTTCTGATAAAACGGGTACCCTTACCACTAACAGGTTGTCATAGATTTCAATTTGAAATCCGATGGAATCTTTTATTAAAGCCTGTCCAATGTTTCATTTCAGAATGACCGTGGTGCAGTCCTACATCGCCAAGACTCATTACAAAACCATCCCGCGTTACGATACTTTACCACCGCAGCTTGCTTCCATGATAGTCACTGCCGTTTCCCTCAACAGCGGATACACGTCACGTGTTCTGGTATACCTTCAAATGGCTATCTGTCAGTATATTTATCTACCTGCTCAGTATGCCGTCAGTCTATCTATATTCGCCTATCTACCTACCTAGCTATCTGTCTAATCCATCTACCTATCTGTCCATCCATCCATCCATCGATCCGTCTATCGATTCGTTCATAAATCACCCATCCAACTGCCTATCTACCTCTCTGTCACCTGTTAAACTATCAGTCTATCTGGTCTGTCTATCTCTCCACCTGTCTAGCTATGTGTCTGTCTAACTATTTATATATTTAGTTATCTTTCTATCTGTTTATCTGTCTAACAATCCGTCCATCCGTCTGTTGGTCCATACTAATTAGGATAGTGTATTCCGGCCACAGGCCGCGATCAAGAAGAAAACACTTTTAACAAGACAGGGTAATTGGCAATGTAATTGGTAATAGCCAAGTGTAGCTGAGGCCAGGGTTGTTCAGGTGGGAGCCGACATTTACAACCCAACAAAGTTTGTTTTTATTCGACATAAGTCTGGAATACAAGAGAGCTTTAAATGCCAATGAATTTCGATCTTTGGTTGCCAATCCACAGAAGTCCGACTCGGAAGATAGTTTGTGAAAAATTCGACTGTCCGAGCGACCAACGTTCGTTTTTACTTGGCCTGCCTCCATTACGAAACTACAAGTATTTTTTACTTGGGTATGTTGACTGTAGTCTCCACAAGTTGCAATATTGATTTAGCTTATTGAGTACTCTCTGAAGGCCCATAGGGGTTGTAGAAATGAGGACGAAATCGTCAGCAAATAGAAGGTGAGTGAGATAACCTTCTCCCGTCTGAAAACCATGGACCGATTCGTCTTCATTCAGGTACGAGCTCAAATCTTTTATGAACAAGTTGAAGAGAATTGGGAGATAAAATGCAGCCCTGTTTCACACCTATTTGGCTGGTTCGTCCATACATTCATCCACCCGACTACGTGCATATCTAGCCATCTGTCAGTATATCAATCTGTCGACCTGTCCATTGATCTAACTATCTATCTATCTTTTTTATGTATATATCTATCTATTTATCTATCTGTCTAACAATCCATCCATCCGTCTGTTCGGCCATACATTCATCCACCCAACTATCTGCGTATCTAACCATCTGTCAATATATTAGTCTATCTGTCTATCTTTCTATCCGTCTATCTGTCCATCTATCTGTCTATCTATCTATCTATCTACCTATCTTTCTATCTATCTATTTGTCTATCTATCCACTTATCTATCTATCTTTCTATCTTTGTGGCAATCTCGATTACCAAATATATACATAATATAACTGGTTGCCTTTTTTAATCCATTAATTACTGTTTTATTTTTGTCTGAAAAGCCACCAGATCGTCCTGGAGATTTACCAAAGCAAGTGGGCAACAAGACCGAATGCGCTCTGCTCGGTTTCGTCGTCGACTTGGGCAAGTCGTATCAGGCCATACGTGACGAGCACCCGGAAGAAAGTTTCCATCGCGTGTACACCTTCAATTCGGTGCGCAAGTCGATGAGCACCGTCATTTCCCGCCAAAGTGGCGGGTACCGGATCTTCACCAAAGGCGCCTCCGAGATTGTTTTGAAAAAGTATATTAAACTCTTGGTGGAAAATTAAATTCAACACTGATTTACAGTATTAATTTAATCTCAGGTTGATTCACTGATAAGTTTACGTGATGATTCATTAGTTCAGTGTTCAGTGTGGCTATTCAGTTTAAACCATTAGCTGCATTTTGATTTGACATAATTATAACAACATAAATTACCAATGTATCTCTTGTTATTCACTATTATGATTGTGGTATAGTATGTTACATTGAGAGTCGTTTTACGTCCTCAGGTGCACATACATCCACGGTATAGACGGCAACCTGGAGAGGTTCACTCCTGAGATGCAGGACCGCATCGTGCGTGACGTCATCGAACCGATGGCCTTCGACGGTCTGCGAACCATAGCCGTCGCTTACCGCGATTTCGTCACCGGTCCGGGCAACGTGGAACCGAACCAGATGCGCTACGACGACGAACCCGACTGGGACGACGAGGATAGCATCATTACCAACTTGACGTGTCTCTGCATTGTAGGCATTGAGGATCCTGTCCGACCCGAAGTACCCGAAGCCATCCGCAAGTGTCAGAGGGCCGGAATCACCGTGCGGATGGTTACCGGAGATAATGTCAACACGGCCAGGTCCATTGCCCTTAAATGCGGCATCATTCATCCGGGGCAAGATTACTTGGTACTCGAAGGGAAAGAGTTCAATAGGAGGGTCAGAGACGCCAATGGAGAGGTATTTTCATCATTAGTCGAATCGAAATGTATAATTTTTAAAAACTTAATTGAATTTATCATACATGCTATGATTTTTAGGTTCAGCAGCATCTGATAGATCAGGTGTGGCCCAAACTGCGCGTCCTGGCCCGGTCTTCGCCCACCGACAAGTACATTCTGGTCAAAGGGATCATTGACAGCGAGGTTTCGGAAAACCGCGAAGTGGTGGCCGTCACCGGCGATGGAACGAATGACGGTCCCGCTCTGAAAAAGGCCGACGTTGGCTTCGCTATGGTATTGCAAACAACAAGAAACCTATTCATCATTGAAACTTGCAACATCTTAAAATGTAGAGTCAGTAGACCGTCAGTAGAATAGACCTTGGAGCTGTAAATTGCGTGTTTAAGTTTCATATAATTACTTAATTATTAACGATTCAGTATGAAGAATGTAAAAACTTGGTATTTGGTAATTTAGGGCATTGCCGGCACCGATGTGGCCAAGGAAGCCTCCGACATCATCCTCACAGACGACAACTTCACCAGCATCGTCAAGGCAGTCATGTGGGGTCGAAACGTTTACGACTCGATCGCCAAGTTTCTTCAGTTCCAGCTGACGGTCAACGTGGTAGCCGTCATTGTGGCTTTCGTCGGCGCCTGTTTCATCCGGGATTCTCCACTGAAGGCCGTCCAGATGCTCTGGGTCAACCTGATCATGGACACTTTAGCTTCGCTGGCTCTGGCTACCGAGATGCCCACCCCCGATCTACTGACTCGCAAACCGTACGGCAGAACCAAGCCCCTCATATCGAGAACCATGATGAAGAATATCCTGGGACAGGGTGTCTACCAGCTGACTGTGGTGTTCTGCCTGCTCTTCTTAGGTAGTATTACTGCCTGTTAATTCTGAATTCAATTAAACTTAAGTTATTATTCAACTAACCTAAACTTTGGATCGGTTACTTTATCATGTGACATTATACTATTGGTACGTAGTTATTGGTTATGAATAAAAGATAATTGTTTAAAAAAATTCAAATGTTCAACGTGTTAAAATCCTGACAATTTACGGTATTTATCTAATTAATACCAAACTTGGATATTAGGTGTTTTAATCATCACATAAGTCGGGGGGGGGGGGTTTAAGACGATTCAAAGTGGAGTTAAGATGCCGAATAAACAGGTTTATTTCTCTCCCTCAGGCGAGCACTTGCTGGATGTTGATTCTGGCCGTTACGCGTCACTGGATGCTGGACCGTCGCAGCACTTTACGATCATTTTCAACACCTTCGTGATGATGACCCTCTTCAATGAGATCAACGCACGCAAGATTCACGGCCAGCGCAATATCCTTGAAGGGCTCTTTTCAAATCCCATTTTCTACGGCATTTGGATTGTGACCTTTGGTGCACAGGTAAGGTCACCCCCGTTTCAAAATTAGTTTGTCTCTTTTTCATTATATATTTCTTTATTTACTTTCAATGAATGTTGAAAGTGTTATGACTGTGTTTTAATTATAGCGTTTGATTTTGCCGTAATTTGTAGGTTTTAATCGTCCAGTTTGGAGGACGCGCTTTTTCAACAGCCCCTCTGGATTGGGATCACTGGATGTGGTGTGTGCTTTTCGGCTGTGGAACTCTCCTGTGGGGGCAGATCATCACCTCCATCCCGACGAAGAAGATACCGAAGATACTAGCGTACCTTTTCCACCTCTCCATTCATTTTCCCTTTCAACATGGACGATTCCAACCTTGACTTGTTATTTATTTATTTCTCCAATTCCAACAGATGGGGTCGGGGTCACCCGGAGGATATCTCCGCAGCCATTGGTCTGGTCGACGACAGTTACAACTCGAACCCCAGTGAACGCAAACGCACTGCCGGTCAGATTCTCTGGATCCGCGGTCTGACTCGACTGCAGACGCAGGTATTTAATAATCACATCACTCAGTAGAGCCATCTCCCCGAAATTTCTCCCAAGCTTGGTCACGTGACTGAAATTATGAAATCTGATTGGACGAGCATAAGAATCCCCCACTACTAACATCTGACTGGGCTTGACAAGGAACCATTAACAACCTTCGTGCTGTATAACCCGTAGTTTAAAAACCCTTCAGTCTTTCTCTATTCTTACCTCTTGTTCTTAATGTTCCGTCGCGAATTTCAGCCCAAAACGTCTTAATCTGATTCGTAGGACAGTTATTTCTTAACCTTTAGCTTTAGGTAATTCTGTAGATTGAAGAGGTTTGGCTTTTTAAAAAAAACAAGAAACATTTCAGCCAAATTTGTATCTTTTTCCAACTTTTTCCTGTTTTCAGCTTCTTGTAATCAGGACCATACAAAACAGCAGGAATCATTACGACTTGAGAAGTTCTTCGGTGCCACGAGATGTAATTTAACCAGGGCCCCATATAAACCACTGCGAGAGGCAATCACATTTCTTATCCTGCCCACCCCCCCACCCCCCACTTTTCTTTTTTACCAAAAATTAATAAATGTATAACGAGTAAGACGGAATGGATTCCAGCAGTGAATAGCTGTTAGTTTGCCAGAGTTCCTGCCTTGTAATCCTCGTATTCTTTAAATGTAGCATGATTTTCCAGCTTTCACAATTGGAGCAAGGAAAACGTTCTCTGTAAGAATTTGTGAAAGAATGTTCCTTTTGAAGTATATCAACACGACAATACAGTTTGGCTTCGATCCAGTTGCTTTTTCGTCTGTAGGTTCAACCAGAATAGCAAAATAAATAAAAAAATACCAAAGCTCATCGTAAGACGATAGTCGGAAAGTTTTCCTGGAACAGGTTTCTCCAGGAAACGCAGTTGGATTAAACATAAGAAGGTTTCACAAGGGCCTTTTCTTCCTTCTTTTCCTCGTGTTCTTTCTCTCTTTTTCTCTCTCTCTCTTTCAAGGTAATTGGTGGTGAGTTGCAGGATCGCTTGATCAACGCACCCTACAGCAAAGATTCCACACAGAAAGCTGTAAGATATTCTTCTGTGTATTTCTGATCTGGAATCAAAGTTTTTCCATGTCCAGAATCCGAATTTTCTGCTTGTGGAATGGCTTTTGCATGGCTCTGCTTCAATTCTGAAACTGTACATATCAGCGTGTGATGTTCGACGTGCTAATTCAGTTTGAACGACATACTGTTTATAGTATGATCTTAAAAAATATTATAGCCGTTGACGAATAATACTGCAGGTTAAATTGTATTTTGCGAATTCGAGTAATCGTGGTTAGTACCTTGAACATTAAATCTGAGATTAGTAATTGTCGTATTTTTTAAAATTGACTCTTATTAACCATAATGTAATAAACAGCGGGAAATATTTAGTTTAAGCAATATGGTTATATGGTTCTGTCGTTATATGTGTTATTGTGCTAGTACCCATTGAATTAAGTTTCGCGAAAGTTGCGAAAAAAAAAGGAAATGATGTGAAAGAATTGCACGATTTTTGCAAATCTTAGTTTTCGCAATCATGAATTTGCCAGCTGAAGCTCGTACTTTGACTCGGTTGTCCTTTCAGACTCGGTTGTAGAACCTCATCGTTCTCTTAAAGTCTGGCATTTGGCACATTCGTGGCCCCACATGCCAGCGGATGATGCACTTGAGCACCGTATCGCCTTACTAGATGTGAAATCTAACTGATACCAAATGTCATTGAATGCCTATCCTGAAAGATCCGCGTCGTGAACGCATTCCGGAATGGAGTGGACGCTCGTTACATCCAGCGGAATAATCCGGCTCTAGCTGCAGCTCTTCAGCGCCAGTTCTCAAACAACACCAAGCGGCCGCCTTCGAATCCGGACTACGCCGACCTGCCAGGATCCCTAGGATCGGGTCCTGCATCTCTGCCGGAATCGCTGAATCCCGTAGAAACCTCAATGTAAGACAAGTTGGCGAAGCTAAAATTATCCAACTTTTAGCCGAGTTGTCTGGAAATTTTCAAGATCAACTTGCTTCTGTCAAAAGAAAGCTTCTAACTTAATAAGATAACAAAATCACTTTAGATTAGTAAACTTCTGTCATAAAACTACTTCTTAATATCCACACGTGCAGAAAATATCTGTTTTTTTAAAGCTTTTAACAAAGAATCGATTAATTGTATAACAGGAAGAATCCCCCTCAAGATGTCTTTGTGATGTTGTCAAAGCTGCTTTAAAATGTCTTTTTAACTGGTTACGTGGACAAGAATTAATAAATATTTAACCTGGTTTCAACTTAATACAGCAATTAGCGTTAACGCTTATCAAGTTTTCGTGTCATTCGTGAACCAATCGCGCGGGGGGTGTGGGACCCGATCAATTAAGCGCCCGTGTCACTTGCAATGGTCAGGGGGGCCCCGAACTGAGGAGGAGGAGGGGGAGGGAGAGGGTAAGGGTAAGTGGCCTGCACTTGAGCCATAGTCATCAGTTAACCATTAGGGGCTAAAGATAATTGTGCGCCGGTTAAACCAGCCTTAACGTGTGTAATTGTTTTTGCGCGGCCTTTTGAATCCGGCCACTCCTCCCCTCCCCCCCTCCCCCCTGGCGCGGCGCATTATTTGCACTTAATGCAAGTGAAATTGCGCGGAAAGCGATGGTTTCCGTCGCTGTAGAGGGGGTTCCCTGACAAATCGTCGTCGTAGTAAGCAAGTTAACCGGGTAACAGCACGATGATCTTATCTAACACACATTGTATGTGTAACGCTTTCAGTGCTACACTGTTACCTGTTAGTGTATAGTTACTTTCTGCACTACTTGCATTTCTTGTTAAGTACTAACTACATCAAAGTCAACCCGTGTTAGTACTGTTGATATTCAGTAGTAAGTACTTGTAACTGATACTTGTATGAATGCACAACAGTATGAAATTATCAAACTCCTGTTGAACAGGCAGATAGATAGATATAGATAGTTAGACGATAAGTAGATAGCTGGAATAGAAGTGGAATGCCTGGCAGGTTAGATAGACAAACTTATACGTATGTGAATGCACAAGAGTATGAAATCATCAACTCCTGTTGAATAGACAGATAGATATAGATATAGGTAGTTAGACGATAAGTAGATAGTTGGAATAGACGCGGAAATTCTGGCAGGTTAAATAGACAGGACAGACAGATGAGTAGATATAGATAGATCGTTATCTGTTATGTAGATCTATACTGTGTAACCTGGTATTGTCATAGGTCTAGAAGTTGATACTCAAGTGCAGTTGTAGTAACTTTTTTACTGGTAGTGTTTATACTTTTAGAATTACGAGTATTGTGTTTTTATCCGTGTATTTGGCCGAGCTGGGTAATTGAAAGGTATGTTCAAGTAGATATACATAGTGAAACAGCGTACTTTGCTTTTTAGCTGAATAGGTTGGCTGCAATTGATGGGTTCGAGTGTTTCTCATCATCTTGGCTTCCACGAACGAATCTTTGCAAAATGATGTTCTTTCCCAGTACCCAAGGATATTGATCGAAACCTTAGCAACTGCATTTTCTCAGATTGGTTGACAATCTGACAATAGTTTCGCTGCCTTGTTTCCAAAACCAATATTCAAGTCTCTACACTATTACAGTCTAGAGCTGAGAGAAAGTTGACCGCGTATAGCTCCCACCGTTTCAGAGTTAGAGCAACCCAAAAATTACCAAAGATAGAACCAGTAGCCCTTAATAAGTTAGCAAAGTTTCACAAAAAAGATTCGTTAGTTTTGCCCACATAAAATTCCAAAGTTTAAAAATTACCCTCATTTCCCGCCATTAAGAACCTTTTTAATGGCTCTAGACTGTATGTGATGTAACTGTACTGGACGCACCAGTCTGAAGTAGGTCATTTTGCAATCTTCTGGATCTGTTTTCAAACCAAGATGCTGATATTGAAAAAATGCCTTCACGTATTGGAGACGCTTGAAATGAAAACTCTTCGGTAAACAGTCGGTGAAAGAAGTGAAACAGCAACGTGTATATCTGATCCCAAATAAAAGTATAACCAGGATAATCACATTCAACATCAATTCAACATCAAAGGGATATTTACAAACCCAGAAAACGTACGATAACAAAAACGTCTAAATTACACAGTTCAGAATGTAAATATCCTTGACGTTTATTACGAAGTATCCTCGTCGAAATAGCATCGTTCAGCACATCACGGTCGAGTTATACGAGAAACCCGCTCTATCTCTACACGGTTGATAAAACTTTGATAGCTAAACAATATTTCGTTCAAAGCAAGAAAGTAAACGTGCTTTTCGAGTATATATCTGTGTACGTGTTTTGAACAACTCGAAGCAAATAGACCGGGACAAAAGACCTCTCCTCAAGTGGCCCTATGCGCGTTGCATCACTGAACTCGAAACGGCCCTTCTGTGATGGTACTACTCGATTTAGTTTAGGCTGCAATGGTCCAGAGAAGGATCGTTTGAAGTCCAGTTTAGCACTAGACTGTGAATGCAGAAATCGGGTTTACGCGATAGCTTTAAAACTCCTCGGGCTCAAAGAGGTAGTTTTAAAGTTACCGATACACTTTCTGCTGGTATAGCGTCTAAAAAGCCATGCGAGTTTTTTTTTTACAGTCCCGTCACTTTGGGAGACAATGCCCCGGTGGTTTTTGTTGTAGCCACTGAAGTAGCGGCGTTTCGGTGCAGCGGATGGTGGTGACGAGGGTGGTGGAAGCCGCTGCGTCGCAGTTGCGAGATGAGTCGGCCGAAATGGGTTCTGAATTGCCGGCTCATGGAACAATACAGGACGAAATTGATGGCCGAATTGAGCAGAGCCAGGATATCGAGGATTTCGCCCAATCCCGTGTAGCAGAAAGTGAAGAACTCCAATTCGAAAACGACGCTCAGTAGACCTAATACTCCTTGTGGGACTTCGGTTGTCAGGAAGAGAATGACCACGGCGACCAGCATTCGAGTCGTGCGGTCCGTCTGCTCTTTACGACGTCTAACAACAACAACTCGACGATTAGTATAATCAGTTTGGTTTAGTTACAAAGATGTATTAACACGTAAGTCATTATATGAATCATATATTATATATATATATATTAAGTTAATATCAAGTTGATAATTTGATCTTTAAGGTGCTACGTTATCAAGTACGCATCCATACGATATGAATAGAATGAAATACTAGGAGTTGGTTATTACCTAGAACTTCGATTCGTCAGCGTCTGCAGTGCAACAGGACTGAAACGCTGCTCGCAGTCGAGGTTCGTCGGGCTTTCCGGTCCTTTCTTGGTCGCCACCGTCGATGAATTGACGTTATTTCCGCTGCTCGGTTCGGTAACGACGATCTCCACCCGAGCTGATTGCACTTCTCGTTTACTCTGGCACTGCTGGTCATTAGCCTATGATAATAGCCCCGGAAGCCGGGGGGGGGGCAGAAAAAAACACGTCAAATTGGTGCGAATCTCAAAAAGTTGCTAAATGTTCGGTGCGTATGATTGGCACGTATGGCGGGAATGACGGTCATTGGTACTGTTGTGTTCCTTTACCTCATTAAAGCTGTTGCTTGGATCCCTTCGTTAGAAAACCTAAACTCGTCGGAAACTTTTGTTCAACTTTCCTTGATATTCTTCTCATTAGTAGCGAACGATGACGTAATTCGTTAATGTGAGTCAGGATGGAGCGATGTGATGTTGGAGCTATCTTGATTACGTCATATCGATATCACCAAAGGGATGGGCTTATATCAAAAGGTTGATATTATCAAATCTGAAAAGAATGACGTGATATTTGATATGATGTTACCATGTGATCATGTTAACCCCTGTCTAAATGCCACGGTGTTTGTTTTCATCCAGTGTGTGTCGTGTTGAGCTTTTACAGTACGTCAGCATATCTTAATAAGGAGAATCTCTGGTGTTTGAACGTCTAACTGCTACATCGTTAGTGTTTGTGCAAGTTTCTGCTCTTCAGGGGGATATGCGTCTTCAACGATTCTCCAGATCCCTTTCTCCCTCACTGGATATGTATATGAAAGTTGAGATTCAGTAGCTTTTGAGCAGGGTATACAACTTTCTCAAGGGGAGGGGGAGGAGTTGTTGCTTCAACAACTTGTTAATCATTCGGTAGGGCAATCTCCTGGCCGAGGTGCAGCTATCAAGAGTTTGGTGAAAGATTGATTTACTTGAATGGATAACGGGTTTGCTGCGACGCTCGTTGGCCTGGGTTTTACGGGCTCCTCCGGTAAGAGCCGGTTGGAATTGATGGCAGCCGCCGCCTGGATCCGCTGGTGATGTCGATCGGCTTCCCATAAACGGCGTATTAGCCAGCATGTGAGCAGCGTTAGCACCAAACACGGCGCCAGCTTCATAACCACGCTGTACGTCCACAAGTGCAACTGTAATAAGCATAACAAGCCTTCATTGTCACATAATCAACTTGTGTGTGTGTATTCTTCGCCTTGTGTGCTGCAATCAAACTTCCATTGTGTTTCTATGCATGTCATTCGAATTACCTTTAACATCCCAATGAAATTAGGCCCATTATATTGGCTAGCTCCAATTTCTGTGCCTTGTAATCGACTTCACCCAAAAGGGATGCACCGCTCTTATTATACTGGGGTCTTTTTATTGATTAGACGGCAGATGCAAGCAGATGGAGAGGGGGGGGGAGGAGGATATTTGGAATGTTTGTGGGCGTTTGACAACAAAAATCTTTGCTTCTTTTCCATGAGGCACTAAGACAACAAAGGGGACACGTGCAGGTACACACCTGAGCACCGTCTCAATTACTGTTTACTGTGATTCTTCGAAATTATTGTGTTATTGACATCCGCAGTATCTAGTTCCAGTTTAACTGGCTGCTTATGGAGGCGGAGGAACTGCTGGAACTACTGATATTCGCTCAGATCCAGCAGGCAGACGGTTATCAGTAGGTCGTTCAGCAGGAGCACTATAACACAGGTTTCAAATTTATGTCTAGTTAGTATGAATAGTTCTTCTACGGTCAGTGTATATACATGTTCATTATTGATAGTTGATAGTTCACCATCTGCAGTAACAGTTACACGATTACATTCTTAGGTAGACCTGCAGGTTGTCGATATCTTCGATAGTTTCTGATAGTTCAGCGGGTTTTCTGCTGGAATTAGGTACAATTTAATTTGCAGTGTTCTTTCAATGTAAGACTGCTTACTCTCTGTTGGATTGCGTACTTTCTGTGATTCTTCCGTAATAACCAACGTCGAAGCTTTCACTCTTGGGATTTGGCCCAATAAATGGGGAAAGATGACATCGAAAGTTTCCCACAACTCCACAGAGAGGATACGAACAAGTAACGAACGTACTTGGCTTTTTACTGGGAATAAGTTTTGCTATCGCACGTGGACTTTCTCTTCGCAGTGTAGAATACCAGCAAGTCTATTAGCAGTTCAAGCAAACCCCGGTTTATCTAGTCGGGAACTGCTGAAATTGCTGATCTTCGCCCAAATCCAGCAGGCAGATGATTATAGCAGTAGGTCGTTCAGCAGGTCCTCGAGGTGCTGGTTTTGAGCACTAAGACTAGATTGACGTTTGATGACCTAGGAATTCTGGATATCTTTCATAAGATCCACGATATGACATTACAAATGACGGATTACATGTTGAAATACTACCCTGTTATTACCGGATGCAATTAGCAGCCGGGGTACTGCGGAAAACAGTAGAAACATGGCCATTTCTATGGTAATTTGGTACAACTTGAAGAAAAGCAGACAACACCCAATGACAAACAGTACCAATGCTTTGCTCAGCAAACACAGCTGCTCTTTATGTTACTAACTCTTCGTTTTACAACGTCTAGCAAGTTTCGTGTAAGAACATTCATTGATACTCCTACCGAACATCCCAATGCAAGATTCAGTATGTCCTGTCCCTACTGAATCGCATGCTGCTACATGCTCAACATGCTTCCTGCTGCTGGATGCACGAAATGAAAAACGACCAAGTCCGCATCGTACTGAATCTGATTTCAACGTGCTGAAAGTGCTGGATGTGGGCCGATTCCAGAGGCAGAAGCATGCTGAAAGTTGTACTGAAACCGCAAGATCAAGAAAAGTACCGAGAATGCATATCTTCAAAGGTACTCGGGCAATTTGACTATAAGACCGCGTACCTTAATGGTTCTGGGCTCTTGCTTTGATTAGAAAACAAATAACACGTTCGGGTTGATAGATTATCGTGTCTTCCTTGTGTCAGGAACTCGATGGAGAAAAAGCCCTCAAAGTGGCTGCAATTTTTCAGCTGAAATCGAGGCGCCCGCACAGATTATTGGCAGGTTCCTCGACACGAAAAACTTCTCATAAATATCAAAGAAGGCAGGAAAAAGCCGTGCTTTAAAGATGCAATATCTCCATGTTTACGTCGGAGAAACCCTACCAGAGGTTTCAATAGCTGTATTTTGCGTCATAAGTTAGAAACTTACTGCTGAATTTGGGAAAATATCAGCAGTTTCAGCAGCTGCTAGACGACTATAAGTAGTATTGTTGTTTAGTAATCGAGTCGAGTTTCTATAAATAACAACAACGCGTTCCTGGAGGAACCTTCAAATATGGTCGCTGGAATGCAAGGGTATGGTCGATACTTTTTATTGTCAAGGGAAAAAGTGCTCTTAGGTTGTTTGTATTTTATCACCCACCAATGGTCGGCCAAAGTTAGTGTTGGAAATGTGCCGGTGATGACTTTGGGGACGTAAAAAGTGTCCGCACTTTTTCAAGGAATCGAGACGAAACGACCGGTATGAACATGCGGATCCCGGTGTTTGAACCCCCCTGTGGTGGTTGACGTCTTTGCTATAAGAGCTGAACGTTTATCAAAGCGAAGTAAACATGCGCAATTTGATTTGCTTTTCGTTTACATCATAAAGGGATGTCTAAAACCTGGTTTGGTTTGGTTGGTGAACAGATGAAACTTGTGAAACTCTGAATTGTACAGAAACTTTGACAAGATAACAGCATTAAGAGGTATGTGTTCGTTTCTATCTAGCCATCCATCCATCTATCTATCTATCTAACTATCTATCTATCTATCTTTTGGTTTGTCTATCTATCAACAGATCCGTCTATCTATCTGTCTGTATATCCTATATACTGCCCAACTAATTCATCTAACTATCTGTCAATCAAACAATCTACTTATCTGTCCATCAGTCTGCCAGTCTGTGTATTTCTCTATCGATCTGTCTATCAATCTACCTGTCTGTCTAACTGTCTATCTATCTATCTACCTATCTATCTACATACCTACCCAACCAATTATCTATCTATGAATCAACCAATTATCCAACCAGCATCCATCTATCCATCCATTCGTGTACTTCCTTTTCTTGCCTATGTATCTACCTATCTCTCTATCTCTCTATCTATCTATCTATCAACATATCCGTCAATTTATCTCTCTATATATCCTATGTACTGCCCACCTAATTTATCTAAGCTATCTGTCTATCAATCAGTCTGTTTATCTATCCATCCATCTACCAATCTATCTATTTCCTTATCTATCATCCAGCAATCTACCTGTCTATCTATCTGTCCCTCAAATCTACTTTCAACTTCTGCTTGCCGAGCGCGTCGACGCCTTGTGCACAATGAGCGACTGTTGGTTGGTAAAACTGGTTCACTACTTTCTTTTGCACAACAATATAGCCTTAAAACAATTTCCTTAATAACAAGTTTAGAAATGTATTAACCTTGAGCTATAAAAGTACGAGAAATTGCAACTACTCTTGTTACCAAAGTAAATGATAAACTGACAAGGGCGGGTCATATTCGATCTGACAGTGAGTGACTCGCCAACAACTTGGAAGGGTGATCAGGACTGCCATCTTCTTCGAACGAGTGGTCGCTTACGTCAAGACATGTTATACTTTATTGATTAAAAGGCAGAGGTAGGGGCCACACTTGGTTTCCCTCAATTTGTAAGCATTAGTAACCAACTATCAGCAAACATGACGCACATGAGAAATATAATGTCTGAACAGTATGAATAACACTTGAAGTTCTCAATCAAGTATGAAATGCTTGTTACACGTCAAAGCTTCATTACTCTGTTTCATGGCATGTCATCATAAGCAGGTGATGAGACGTGGGAAACACATCAGCTGGTTACCACTTTCCTTAAAATGGCAAATTGGGAGTTACCAGGTATGAAAAACATAATGATTCCGAGCATTCCGTACTATCACTATATTAAGTAACACTAGGTGACTAATAAATGTCATCGTAACATGAGAATAGTGCGATATGTCATTATGGTAAAACACTGTAATGCTGAATGTGATATTTCTCGATGTACTTGTTTGCCAGGGTTCCTTGTCAAGTACCTAATGCGTATTGAATTAGCGTGTATCTCGTTTTATCATCTTTACCTATCTGTCTATCTATCTATCTATCTATCTATCTATATATCTATATATCTATCCGTCTATCTATCTATCTACCTATCTATCTGTCTATCTATCTGTCTATCTATCTATCTACCAATCTATCCATCTATCTATCTATCTATCTATCTCATCATCATATCTGTCTATCTACTCTCCGAGTTGAAAATGTTAATACAACAGCGAGTTATACTTAAACTTTATGATTAAAACTGTAACAGAACTGCAAGACAAGAGAAAAGTCCCCTGTGTACTGAAGATGGAATAGCATTTATTACACAAAGTGCTCTTCACATTTAAAATGCGTGAAGCACTTGGCTGCACCTGAAACATTCAGTCGTCCTTTAACGCCCTAACCGAAAATAGATCTTTTCCTGACGCTTTATGTCTTCTTCCGTTCAACATCTCCAGAACCCATTCTTCACGACAAGCACGAAATATGCTCTTCTATATCTCTTACCCTCTTACTCCTTTTTTTCTCAAAGAACGCATTTCTTTTCTTGTTTACTTAGATCGTCTTTGTAGCGGTGCCTAGGCATCGTTAATGGAAGTTTTGAGCAAGTTTTTCGTCTACAGTGTGAAGTAGAAAAAAAGTTTTCTTGCTAGGCAAAAGTTATGGGCTCACCACTCCCACAGTTATAAAGTTATAGCAGCCAGAAAAATACCGCATGTAAACTAAGTAGTACCTAACGCACTGGTAAAGTTTCGTTGAAATCGGGTTGTTAGTTTTCCCAAAATAAAATCCTGAAGATAGAGAGATATTACCCGCCATTTCTAAACCCCTAATATCTACTATCAAAATAGTATGTCATATAGCGATATCGTACGCTTATCTGTTTTGTACGAGCCTGGCTCTAACAAACACAATTATCTAAACAGCACATCTATGAGATCGTATTAAGATGTGTTATGTATATGGCTAGGCTAGTTTACATAATGTAGGATAATTTATGAAAGAAGTAGCATTCTGTCAGATCTAGTAAAGATTAACTTTCTCCATGGAAGTGATCTTGTCAAGTTTGACGATTACCTTATGCAAGAATGCGTCGTTCTTCGTAGCGATGAGATTCAAGTTGACCATGTAGATGGCCACCGTGTTGGGCCAGTTAGCCGACTCTTGAATCAATTCTTGCTCGATGCCGAAGGTAATGAATGACGGGATACATAGAAGAACGGAACCGACATACGCGAGGATTATAGCTCGGCGACAACGGGCATTGCTTCCTTGTCTCGTGTCTCGATGCCTCTCGTGGCGAAGAGCGTCGAAGCGCCAGAATGCCAGTGTCAGTGTCAACCAAATCGATACCGTGTGTGCAACCTATAGGACAGTCGGTTTTAGTTAAAGTGATTATACTACTGAATTTAAAAATCCAGTACCTACTAATGTAATCTAGACATGAACCTATCTATGAGTCTATCTATGTATCTATCTATCTATCTGTCTATATATCTCCCTATCTATCTATGTGTCTATCTATGTATCTATCTATCTATGTATCTATCTATCTATCTATCTATCTATCTATCTATCTATCTGTCTATCTATCTATCTGTCTATCTATCTATCTATTTATCTATCTATCTATCTATCTATCTATCTGTCTATCTATCTATCTCTCTATTTATCTATCTATCTATCTATCTATCTATCTATAAACTTAAAAGACAATGGTAAAAAGAGGGAACAAAAAGTAGCAGAAATGGTGTTTACGTTGGTCCCAAGCTAAGAAAGCAGCGATATGAGATGGCCCGAAGGCGTTCTATACTCATGCAATACGGTGGATACTAAGTGAAGCGGAAAGTTGATAGAGTCCGTAATTCACGATCTGTGTCAGAGTACTCACTTGAGTGAAGTGGGCGTGAAAGAGAACGAACACAGCCCAGGCATACGAGTAGAAATCTTTGCGAGGTTCCCTCGAAGATAAGTACATGTGGCAGCTGAACGGTATGTACTCGACCTACGGAAAGTAATGCATTTGTAAACCACTTTCATCGTTTGGCAAAGTTAAGATGTAACGAAGCTATCGCGCAGTAAACTGTGAAAGGTAAATTAACCACCAGCGAGACGTTGCTGAAACGTGGACTCTGTGTAATTAGACCGGGCTGTTGTGTTTACGAAGACAAATGGAGGCTCAAATACCAAGTTGCGAGTCAGTTTAAGCCCGACCCCGATATACCGACGAGTATGCAACCAGTAAACAGGTACTACAGTAGCAGAAGCAAGAACGTGACGTAGTTTACCAACAAATAACTGATTAACTTGGGTTATTCTTATACCAGCGACTTGTACATGAAATGTACATTCGTGCCTATAATGAAATATCCGGAGTAAATCCTTTAACATGGAAACATTGTGTCACACAGGGATCGTGAAAGGGCATAGCTTTAATGTAAGTGGCACTTGCATTGACCAATAGATCTATCAAAAAGCCGTTTCGTTGAATACGGTCATTCCTAGCGGCCAGCTGTGGATTCTTTGTGCACACATAACGAGCAGTCGTTCTTCGGCTTGAATGAATGAATTAGTCGGAAAAAGTGTCCTTGAGGTTGCACCTATAACATATGGCTACATAATTACATTACAATACTTTACAATTTAATTGGCTACATTGCAATTAAGCTATATTGACACCCACAAGAACTAGGATTACTTGCATGGACGAATCAGCAAACAACTTGAAAGAACCGCAGATATCATTGTAGTATCTTCGTTGCGGTAGGCAATTAAGCTATTGACGCCCACACCTGCAGTCCATCTTCACACGGTAGCCAAGGACAGAGAAAGATGTTCAAAGGCACAACCAGCGGCGTGACAAATGGCGACAATTAACCACTTGTACAAAAGAAGAATCGGTGATCGTGAACGGTGATCGTCGGCGAAAAAAAAAGATCCAAGTCGATATGTGACAGCAAGTGTGGGAGACAATAAATAGTGCGTGAAAGATCTTGTTATTTCTTCTATCATTAGGTAGCCGTTGTTACAGTGATGTTGCCAAACATGGTTTCTTCGGCTATGTTGCACACATCTGTACTGTAACGTACACAGTCAACTATGCTGAGCTGTAACACCTACGATTGTTTTCGCAACACAAGCATCGAGGTGGACGGTTACTATGAACCTTTCGAGCCTTTCACAACTGATCTACGTAGATCTTTAGACCCGTAAACAAGTGTACTTCATGATGTTCACTTATGCCCTGTTTAGCTACAACTCAAGTAGCTAGTGTAGGTTTCATTTATCGTGTTGACTGATTAGCGAGTACTTCCTCTACGCTTTGGATTAGCGTTTGAACTTTGGTTAGGTTAGGTTAACCAATTCGGTTATGAACATTGATTACAAATGCCTATATAAAAGTATTCTCAAGCAAGACAGCCAGCAAGTATCACCGTAGAAATTTCATTCTATTCCACGTACTTCCTTCCTCCGTTTGTTTAAGAATAGTTAGTACTGTTTCACTTCAACTTGACGTTTCACTGTCAACTTTCACCTTGTAGGTAAAGCTGGTCTTGTATGCTACAGTATTGCAAGTCAAAGGTAATCTAGATGAACTGTAACATAACTTCGAAGTCTGGTTAACAGTGTCTGGGTAGCCTTAAATTCCGCAACCGCTTCGGAATGTCTCATTTCCTTGGTCATTGCTACACAGTCCATAATATATTTCGCCTTATCCGCTAAGTCGGGGACAACACGAGAGTGAAGTCGACTGAAATATATGCTCCTCAGGCATGAGCTTTAGTACTTTCTACTGGCGCCCTGCTTCTGCCAAATAGTCTTGTTTTCTTCTATTTCACCAATAGTATTGCGCGACATCAGTCATACAATGTAATCGTATCAATATACAAGTAGTTTGTGATAATCGAGTAAAACATCAAATGTAAACGTACCATCTGTCTGTCCAAATATATATGTTTCTTCGTCTATTACTGTCTTATCTACCCACCTAGATGGCCTCTATTTACCTATCTACCACCTATATCTATCTAGCTATCTGTCTACTATTTGGCCTCCTCTTGGGCGTAATGCAATGAAACTCTCATGCTGCTTTTTCACATCGATAAAAGATCTCAATTGTTAATGTCACAGACAAGTTCCGTCCATTTGCGCTTATCAATTTGTAATAGTCGGACAACTTTCGTCCCTTCAGGCAGGCGATACATAAAGACGGCAGCACAGAGTTGTTACTCCTGAGAACCAAATAAATGTGTTTTCTCTAGCTGGAATATGGAATACACATTGAGAAAAGGCAACATCTTCGTTCCCGTCCACTGAGATCGACTAAATATTTGTGTTAGGTTACCATAAGCAGAAGATCAGCCACAGCTAAACTGCGTAGGATTCGATTAATAGGCGCTCTGCTGAGTTCTCTCTGGCCAAGGACGATGATGTTCAACAAGTTCATGATGCTGCCCACGATACAAATGATCAAACTCAAGTAGCCATGCGCCACACGGAATGATTCCCGAATAGTTTTTATCGTCGTTCCACAATACCTCGGTAACTCTTCGTTACCCACGACGAAGGTGTGATTGATGGGATAGAAATGATTCAAGTAGTAATCAAAATCTTCTTCGCTAATGTTCGCTTTGCGAAGTACGTCGGGCAAAACTAGAGTGCTGGAGATTCCGCTCATTTTCAGTAGAAGAAAATTCAACTTATTAAGAAACAGAACTTTGTGCAGATAGAAAACATCTTATAAAAGTAGTGTCGTCAGCAACGGTTCGTTCGCTACTGAGATAGCAGCAGCCGTTTTCTGGCTGATATTCTCATTTGCCCAGAAGTGTGATTCTGCGCGTTGCGTCCCCGTCGTGTAACATTCCGCAGCTCTTGGTTAATCGCATCTTAACCTAGAAATGAACATTATCAACACATCTTATCATGTGTTCAAAAGTTTTAATCTTCCGGTGAGATGTCCGTTCTTTTCCTATTGAAAAGCCAGTTGACTGCAAGCACCGGTTGTTTCCTCTCATTTAAGGTTACGATTGTTCTCTGCAGATAGCTGGTAAATGCACGTTCTTGGCGAGAGGTAACGAGGGTCCAAGGATGTAGCGTTAGTTTCATAGTATTGTATTCATGAACCGCAGTTGTTATATCATTACGAGTATATTCCAAGTAAAGCCTAGGTGGGCAAAAACGAAAAGGTTCAAAACAAGTTTTCGAAAAGGTTCGGGGTAACCAAAGCGAAGAAGTAGCTGTAGCATTAACATTGTTAGTTACAAAAGCTAGTAGATACACATTGTTCAAACAGCGTCATGTTCAATCACTGAACAATGTATCGACAAACCTAGCACGCATTTAGTCTTCTTATGTTTTGCACAGCTTCACACGTTAGCAAGTAAGTCAAGTTAAGTTAAGTTATTTAGTTCGAAGAACAAGGTAATATCGTGGATTGCAATCTAGTGAAAGTCGCAGGGAAATTTATTCATCGACTGTTATATTTGACTCAATTTCCTGTTGTAAATTCGTAATATTGTTTCTCATAAGCGAGAATAATTTCCAGTCCCAGAAAGAGAACCTTCCATTCCACGAAACACCGACTCCATAAGACAGTCAAAGCCCAATGCAAGAACCAACAGATCGAGGACCTGCTGAACGACCTTCTGCTAACCGTCTGCCTGCTTGATTTGGAAAAATATCAGCAGTTCCAGCAGTTCCATCCTACAGTTCCAGCAGTTCCATCCTACAGTTCCAGCAGTTCCATCCTACAGTTCCAGCAGTTCCAGCCTACAGTTCCAGCAGTTCTAGCCTACAGTTCCAGCAGTACCAGTAGATCCAGCCTACAGTTCCAGCAATTCCAATAGTTCCAGCCTGCAGTTCCAGCCCGCCTCCATAAGCAACCAGGCTGGAACCAGAGCTATGGTTGAACTGCTGGGGGATAAAATATATCTTCCCCTAGAAAAGTTCAGATACTAAGCGTCCACGCTGAATAAACGATGCCATACTGCGTCGAGCATACTTCTCTAAATTGTTCTCCTTTATTGAAGTGAGCACAAAGAACGTGTCGTAAAAAGGACCGTGCTGTTTCACCGGACAATCTGAAGAGGATGATGGACAAAATCAGCGTTTATTCTTACAAAAGCCAAGACATTCGGGGTTTGATAACATTGTGGATTCTTTCTTGGGGGCCAGTACAGAGAATCGCGGTTTTCCTACAGTGACACGACCAGACACGTGTATGCGCTGGTAAATGATTGGTGGCACGCACGCACACCCCGCACCTTTTAATCAATACAAAAGGCTATGTGGCACCTTTTCTTCGTCGCATTAGGTCTTCACAAACCACTTAAACGTTATGACTAAGAATAGAAAATACCTTTTTCCTGTAGTTAAAGCGCCACCCAAACTGGAAGGTTGTCACGGAAATTTACCTAAAGTAAACATCGTACACCACCGTTTATAACATTTTGTATAAGAAAGCTGTCGTCGAAGCTAAAGTGAATCCTAAAACCCTGTGTTCAAGTCGTATTTGATGAGTTGCTTAGTATAATAACGTCAAGTTTCTATTATTACGTTGATTGAAACCGTAAACTTTGAACCGCCATAGTATCAAGCAAAGGGGAACCTCTTAATCTGCAACGCCTGTGGTGGCGGTATAGAATAGGATCTACCAGTAGCTTCGTAAACAAGACATTTGCATAGAAATGCCTCGTAATCTCTAATGAGAATCAGGAATCCCCCGGATTTGGGGAAAATCTATAATACCAATTATACAGCCTTCACGATACCGAGTACAGGATGGCTTTAATCTTGTGGGATGGATTAGAATCACCCTGGGGAAACAATCAAAACGTGTCAAACAAGTCTATGTTTACCCAAGTTTTAAGATAATAACATTGAATTGATCTTCACAACGTTTTTGAATGCTACTGAAAAGTTGACGCATTTCAACTTGTATTCTGGAATATTGGCTTGGGGATGTCAAGCGACTCGACTCGGACGTTCGCGATGAACGACACGACTCGACTGTAAGGATTTTGCAAGTCGGTGACTCGATCGACTCGGGGTCTAAAGTCGAATATATAGCCGACTCGACTCAACTTTGACTCGACTCAGGCCCACATATCATCGACTCTGACTCAACTCGACTTCAAGACCAAGACAATTGACTCGACTCGACTCGTAGCCAAGTCGAGTCGAATCTTTGACAGTACTATCTTGGCTCTTGTCTGCTCCCCGAGCTGTAAACAAGATACTGAACGTCATTTGCAGGCTGCTTTCAGTGTTAATCCTTTTTCAAGTGCTGAGACCTCGCTTTCCTTAACAGAAGTGTAACTTGATTAGAGTGGAGCAACAAGTTGTTAAGTTTCGTGAAAACGTCTGCCAAGTCCAACTAAACCGGCCTCCATTAGCGACGAACGTGCCAGTCTTACAAATTTGGTTTACTAGTCTATTTTACGTGCTGGAAGACAAAACTGAATTAAGCAAGAAAAAAAAGGATTAGAAACGATAACCAACTCAGTATCTTCTTCGTTACGGATTGTGTACGTCTGCACTTGAAGCTAAAACCTGTGGGTTAAAAGCTACGCGGTATTCTACACCAACGAAGTAACTATAATCCCCTGCTCCTGGGGTCTCGTACCTGTGTGGAAAAGTTGAAGAGAATCGACCAGAATGCATCTTGATACGCCCTGTACAGTAATCGAATCACATGAGATACACATCGTAGAAAGCAACAACTTCAGGTGTGAAAACTGTTGGTCGTATTATCGTCGTCTCTTTATCTACAGGTTTGCTGAAACTTGTTGGAATTAGTTGGAGTTTTCAAGATTCAGTTAGTTAATAGCACGCAATCTTAACAAACTATGTAACATCTTGACGAAGTATCAACATGCTACATCACTATGATAAGAACTACATACTACAGATAGCAGAGCTACTGAATACATCAGTATTTGATCGATATCGATATCGAAGTTATCTGAATATCAGACAGGACGTCAGCAATAGTCTATTAACCAATAAGTGACGCCGACTCTGAGATATTCCGAAGAATCAATTGTTACTTTTTCGGGAGGTGCCTGAATGTGAGGATGTGAGGAGTCTGAAAGGACCTTGATAGATTCATAATCAGATCTCCGCTAGTGGATAATAGGGTCGTAATTGATTTCGCACTTGGTGGCTATCTCTATTCTTGCGTGTCAGATTGCTGCGGTCTGACGCTGAAAGAAGATTAACGTAAGCTTCATTTACTCTGGCAGCGGACTCGCGTGTCACTTAATTGATTCCTTGCGCACATGGCACGTATACACTCTCCTATTGAAGCAGGTAGAACGATTCTTCGCCGGTTTGCGTGATGTTCTACGTGTAGTTTGTTCTTGTCGCCACGACGTATACATTCTTCTACCTTTCAAAAATCACACCCAACAAAGCGGCAGTCATTTCAAACTGCGTGGAATCTTTTATGATTCAATCGTTTCTTCACTCTCTTCTATCGTTCCAACTGATGAAATGTTTGTATAATGTTCGCCAGTCATTAGTCGGAGTCTGCATTTCAGTTGCAGATTAATTTATCATAGAAACCACTTGGTGAATGTCAAAACTTATGCGGTAAGAAGAAGTTTATTGAAGTGGTATGTGCTGTATTGTAACTGCGCTTGAAAAGCTAGGCAAAGCTACTTGCGCCAGTAAACAATTTATATTACAAGGTTTTTGCTGTTGGAAGTTCTTTTTTAAGGAATTTGAATATTCTAAGTAAATGCAAATGGAAGCTTCGTTAGAACCTCTTTAATCGTGAGCCCTGCAATGCAGTTGCATGAATACTGAATTCCAAATTACAAGTATACGGTATATCTGTCATTACGGATTGTACATTGTAATTACCAGTGATACGTGTAACAAATCTGAGCAGTAGCTGAATACCAAGGTAATTTAGTTAGCAAAGTTAAGCTACTCAAGTGAAGAATCATGGATGAAGTTGAAAGGACAAAAAACTATTAGGCTAAGACTTGAAAACTCCCTCACATGTTCAGATTTCATTTCACATTAAACAACGTGTTAATAGTTCAGATACTTCTGTATCAAGATATGACGTCATATCCAGGTGAACATTTCCACGAGAATACCTGAATTACGTAAAAGCAGCAGGTCAAGGACCTACTGAACGACCTACTGCTAACCATCTGCCTGCTGGATTTGGAAGACTATGAACAGTTCCAACAGTTCCAGCAGTTCCAGCCTACAGTTCCAGCAGTACCAGCAGTTCCTACAGTTCCAGCTGTTCCCGCCTCCACAAGCAACCAGACTGGAACCGAAGCTGGTTAGACTGCTGGTAAACCTGCTGGTTTTTGTACTGGATGGTAGCCAAAGCAAGTATGTTTAGATGTCAACAACAATATACAGCTTGAAAACAGATGGAATTGTTCATCTTAACATGTTGAAAACATTAATTTGCCAGCCATACGAGATAGACGTTTGTATTGATTCACTGTATTGGCACTTGTGGCACGACTAGCGCACCGGGTATACGACATTAAAGAAAAAGAAACATACTGCTGAACCGGCCTTTGTACGACATCTCGGTTATGTTGCCAAGCCAGACTACTCGTTCTTCTTCAATCGGCCGGATACAAGCGGGACGAAATACTTGTATTGATTAGAAGCCTCGTAAGCATCTGGACATGCATCAGAAAGCACTACTTCTTTCTTATTCCCAGTGGGCAGTGGCGAACGTCTACTCTGTACTTGGCAGCCGAAGAAATTAAACCAAACGCATATTATTATTATTCCTCTTACATAATAGCCATGGATTATACAATACTATGATCGAATGACTAACTGACAAGGTTTTGGCTTCATTTTTTCTCGTTCGTTTTCATATTTGATTGGACAGTGTAAGACCGTGGTCAAGTGCAGACTCGAACGACTGGTTTTGTATACCAAGCGATATAGTCTGTTATAGCTACAGCACCACTTCACAGGAATACTGGGATCAGAATCTGATCGTCAAGAACCCTGGACAACCGAACCAATCAAGGCAGCGAAAAGTAAAACAACCCAGAGGTTACACAATGTCGTTCTGCTGTAGAAGCATTTATATTGCTACACATCCGAGTTTCAGTTTGCCTATTCAACGGTGTATTTCCGTTACATTCAATATCAAAACTTCATCCTATTTTTTGCCCTTGGACGTCCCAAGTATAACACAAGCCTCGGTTCTTGGAAACATCGTTAAAGATCTCATTGCAAATACGATTATTTGGGATTATACAACGTATCTCCACGACAACAAGGCCATTAGAATTAATTTAACAAGTCTTAGAAGCTTACGATTTTTAAGCTGAAAGAGCGTGTTCTTGCATTAACTATAATAGAGTAAATAACGTTGAAAACGCATTATCTCGACGCTTGGTGATACATTCATTATTGCAAGCATACCGGGGTTTTAGGCTCCTACGTTTTCTGGCCCCTGTACACTCATGGCGTAGATTAAGCTGCGCTGTTTACATTGTAACTGCAGTAGTAGAACAATTTATCTGCCTGTTTATCTATCTGTCTGTCTATCTATCTATCTATCTATCTATCTATCTATCTATCTATCTATCTATCTATCTATCTATCTATCTATTCTATCTATCTATCTATCTATCTATCTATCTATCTATCTATCTATCTGTCTGNTATCTGTCTGTCTGTCTGTCTGTCTATCTATCTATCTGTCTGTCTGTCTGTCTATCTATCTATCTATCTATCAGCCTGTCTGTCTCTCTATCTATCTATCTATCTATCTATACTGTTGACTTGTTTAAATTCCTACACCATCGTACACCATATAGTATCATATATAGTATAGTATCATAGCACATAGTACAGTACAGAGTACAATGCCTATCGCTATATGTACTATTACGTTATAGTGATGGGTTATATAGTGTTATTACATTATGAAATTACGGACTACCTAGTAAGGTAATTACGCTTAAAGCCTCTCAGCTTTTTCGCGTATCTGTTTGATATCTGTATCTGCTTGATCGCGTTTTCTGTTTCGAAGTTAAATTTTGCTCTACTTTCTTTATAAAAAACGACTTTGGTTTGATGGTTTGATTTGACTTTTGGCTTAAAGACAAAACGAACAAGCCAGTTGAACGACAAGTCTTTGTCTTGTTGAAAGTGTAGCTTTGTAAATCAAAAGTGGATGACGATGCAATTGATCAAGAGTAATCTCTACTCTCTTGTCTTCCGCCCTTATTTACTAGACTTTCTCGGGTTCTCATTTTCCTGAACAGAATAGTTTAAACTAGAGAACAGTATAGATAGATAGATAGATAGATAGATAGATAGATAGATAGATAGATAGATAGATAGATAGATAGATAGATAGATAGACAGATAGACAGACAGATAGACAGATAGACAGATAGATAGACAGATAGATAGATGGACAGATGGATAGTTAGATAGATAGATAGATAGATAGATAGATAAATAGATAGACAGATAGATAGATACGATACTAAAACGACACCCACAGTTCGGGGTTCTTGACTGGGCGGGTTGGATATAATCAAATCGCAACTGGCCCCAGTACTCCACTTGTATTTACCTATCTACCTATATATCTGCCTGTCTATCTGTCTATACTATCTATCTATCTATCTCTACTCTCTTGTCTTCTGCCATGATTTACTAGACTTTCGCGGGTTCCCATTTGCCTGAACAGAACAGTTTAAACTAGGGAACAGGTTAAATCTGTAAAACGTATATTGGCCATCTTGAAACATCACAGTTAATTAGTTAATAAGACAGTTGATTGGTTAGTTGAATTTTAAAGAATTGGACCTTAAAACTTCACTTTACTGTAAAGGGAACAGTATACAGCAGACTAGTCTTTTAACAGGACCAAGTTGACTTTTTAACCAGCTTTGTGATCACTACGCTTCAAGCTGCGCCTCGAGTAGTCTCAGTTTAATCTTTTAAACTTTCCTTCATCAAACAAACAGGCAGAAAAACTTGGTGCGAAATCGTCCTTTAAGCTTAAGTCTATGGCTTCCCTATTCGCGCTTAAGATGTTCAGCCAACTGCAATCTTCTCGGCGCAAGTTTCCGACACCCGACAGCCGAAAAGTCGACAAGAAAAACTCTGAACAAAATGAATGTAGCCCATCATTCAGTTTAGAAATAACCCAGTTAGTTAACCAGTGCAAACACCAACAAGGTCTACCAGCATTTTAAGCAGCTCTGGTCCCAGCCTGGTTGTTTATGGGGTCAGAAACTGCTGAGACTGCTGATATCCGCACAAATCCAGCAGGCAGACGATTACCAGTAGGTCGTTCAGTAGGTCCTTCGATCTCTCTTACAAACTCTTCCAAACACAAGGAACATTTCGGGGCCAGTGTTTACATGAAGATATTCAAGTATTTGGCATTCGAGATGAGAAGGTATTGACTGCTTCAAGAGGCTTGTTCAAAGTACTGCACGAACTCTTTTTCAAGAAAAAACTTTCATCCCATCGCTTTGAAGATCAAAAGTTTATGAGTCAACTTGGACGTGCAATTTGCTTGAATATCAGGCAAGTTCTCCGTTTTTTTTGCAAATGAATAGAAAGGAAAGATCGACAAGAAAAACCTGTTTTCCTCATCGGCACGTTTTGCGTTCTTGCCGTACAAGATGCAAATACCTTCTATGTTTGCTGATTGCTATTTGCACACATACTCTCTTTGAAATTGCCCGACTAGTGCTGACCATCAAATCTCACAGTAATCAAATTACCTGACGATGTAATTCCTAGGCAGCATGATAGTGGTGTTATAATAGTACAGAGTTAACTGTGATGTCGGTTTGTGATAATCTAGGCTAGTACGCATATTACCTAGATGGTTATATACCAAATACCAAGATAAAGATTCATAGTAATCCAATGAATATTACGTATTTTGGAGCAAATAGAGCATCTTCGTGGTGTACCACCTGGAAAAAGGCTGTTTTGTACATTTGACAGCTCTACATCAAGTTGAAGTACCGCGACGTGGTCGATAGGCATAATTCCGCCGTTTGCAGCAACGCAATTTGAAACTGGGATTCTAGTTTACTTACAGAGTAGTACGTCGCCGTGATCGACTTCCTTCCGAACAGAGAAAACTGAGAAACCTATGGGGAGGAAACCAATCGATTGCACCCAGTAAACGTTCCACTAAGCCGCATGTTAAGCAAATCCGTCAATTCTTATGTCTACCAGCAGTTCAACCTGTTTCTGGTTCCACTTTGGTTGCTTATGGAGGCAGGAACTGCTGAAACTGCTGATTACTCGCCCCAAATACAACAGGCAGACGGTTAGCAGTAGCTTCCTCTAACAGAGAGAAGCGAACAATATGGATGCATAGCCCTATTCAGCTGGACTTAAGTTTTAATTGCCGTGTGATTGTACTAACTTAATTTCATCATATCAGTGGATCCCCATCTTGAAACATAACTCTACTGCATGAGACGTTACTCGGAACATTTCATCAAACGATCAGGTCGGAAGTGAAGAAAGTTACCAACTTTTTACTGCCCCATCAAAGAAGAGCTTGACGACTGCTAAGGTTCTCTTAATGAAGTACTTGCTTCAACTTGTACTCGGAGTGGTTTTCAATAGATGTTTAAGAGGTAATGAACAAGGGTAGCATAGCAATACGGTAATATGAATAGTAGAAAGGTGGTAAGATAGGAAGATGCTGTGGTGGTAAGGTATAATCGTCGTCTAAACTGTATAGGAAGATCCCAAGATAGTCTAATAGTAAAATAGCAAGATGGTAACACAGGAGAGTTAGTATTAGTAATCTAGTACAACGTAACAACATAAGTAGTACGACGAGAAAGCTAGTTTAGCCATAGGGTTGTAAAGGTATGAGGCATTGAAACAGTGAGATTAGCAAGTTAGTAAAACTAGTTCTTCAGTCGCGACTGTCACTAAATACGAGACGTTCAAAACTATTTGACTGAATGTCTACTTATCTCTCACTAATTAAAATTCTAGCAGGTTCTAGCTGCTTCTAGTAAAGGGGCAAGTGTAATACTGCGGGACGTCATAAGTCACTTATCAGCGATGTATCTATCTATCTATTTGTCTATCTATCTGTCTGTCTATCTATGTCTGTCTACCTTACTATTGAGCTATATATATGTCTATCTGTCTATCTGTCTATCTGTCTGTCATTCTATCTATCTATCTATCTATCTATCTATCTATCTATCCATCTACCTATCTGTCTGCCAGTCCAATGATCTATCTAAGTGTCTATCTATCTATCAATCAATCTATCTATCTATCTATCCATATGCCTGTCAATCTATCTTCTATCTGTACATCTATCTCTACCTATCAATCTGTCTATCTTTCTATCTGTCTAACTATCTATTGATCAATCTTTTGATCTATCTATCTATCTATTATCTAACTACGAGGTTCTCTCTGCAAATGTCTGCGTTGCTTTCCGAAACATGCAGCAGGATTACTGTAATTGATTTCAATATAATCCCTCAGTGTCCTTTATTAACAATTTACGGAAGAGAGTCTACGACAGTAACCATAAATATCTCAGTTTTCAAAAGCAACGTACAGTCTAGAGCCCAAAAGAAAGGGTAATGAATGGCGGCGAACCACAGTGATTTGCAAACTTTAGGATTTTATTGTGGCAAAACTAACGAACCAATTAAAACCAAACTTGACTAGTACATTAAGTACAACTAGGTCTAGCCTCAGTATTTTTTGGGTTACTATAACTTTGAAAATGTGGCAGCAATAAGCAATCAAATTCCCCCCAGCAAGAACCTTTATTGTATTCCTTTTCGCAACAAGAAACTTCGCAAGATCCCAATAACGAGACGAACATTTATAGACACAAGAATAACTAAACATCTTAAACTTGGATATCAATTACGATAAACCATTTCATTCAATTCAATAGCACAGGGTTCCTAAAAAGTAACATCCTGGTGCATAAAAGAAGCTCTTGAAAGGTTGATTAAAGAGATAAAAGTCAAGTTGGGTTTTGAAGGGACACTAATGCTTCTTATCGTTTGGCTTTAGTGAGCAATTCTAACGCCATACGGACTTGATTAGGACCGTGTTGTCGCAGTTATCAAAGGGTGTTGAAGTCGATAATATAGGTCGTGATGGGGCTGTTGGAACTGCGCATTCATGACCGCAAGCAATACAAGTCTGAAAGTACGAGGGTTGCTAATGCTGTTTACTTGCTACACACGTGGGTGGACTTGACCAATATCGGTAAGTAGTTTGGCATGACCATGATAAAGCTATAGTCACTGCGGGCAACAATATGGAGCAATAAAAACGTTAATGCCTACAATTCATTTAGTTTATGTGGCCGTATCGTTATCTTTCGGCGTTCTGTGTACCTGTTGGCCTGTGTCTGTCCATCTGTGTATCTGCCAGTCGGTCCATTTATTCTATATATCTATCTATCTGTCTGTCTGTCTATCTATCTATCTATCTATCTATCCATCTGTCCATCTATCTATCTATCTTCTATCTGCGTATCTATCTATCTCTCTAGTTAAGAACCCCGAACTGTGGGTGTCGTTTTAGTAATATTCTTCGTATCTACCTAACTGTCTATCTATCTGTCTATCTATCTATCTATCTATCCATCTGTCCATCTATCTATCTATCTTCTATCTGCGTATCTATCTCTCTATCTACCTATCTATCAATCAGTCATCTATATATCTATCTATCTTTCTATCTATATCTATTGATCTATCTGTCTATTGATCTATCTATCTATCTATCTACGAGCTTCTCTCTGCAAATATCTATTTCTGCGTTGTTTTCCAGAACTGTCTGTCTGTCTGTCTATACCTATCAATCTATCTATCTTTATATCTATCTATCTATCTGTCTATCTATCTATCTATCTACCTGTCTATCATCTATTTATTTATTTATCTATCTATCTATCTATCTATCTATCTATCTATCTATCTATCTATTTATCTATCTGTATCTATCTATCTATCTATCTATCTATCTATCTATCTATCTATCTATCTATCTATCTGTCTATCTGTTTCTGTGATCTGTACTTGTTAATTGCAATGAACAATGAACAAAAAGTAGCTTTTCAAAGACAAATAACGTCTACTTACGGGTAGAGGGAATACTAATACAGAATTAGCAATTTGCCAGGGTAAACAAAGCAAAATAATAGACGGTATCTAAAGGACGTATCAAGGCTTCATTGCTCTGTTCGCTCTGTCATCTTCAAGTTTCCAATGTACTGAATTAATGGGAACAAACACTATCAAAGCAGATCGCATTTACAATAGGAGAGCTATCTAGCGGCGCAGAAGTACACAACCTGTCTCAAGTCCTTCATAAGTTACGTGGAAACATTCACTTGGACCTTCAATTCCGCACCATCTGACTAAACAATTCAAATTTGCCGATACTTATTGATTACTGGTTGGTTATGGGAAACTGATTCAGTACAACCTGTTAACTGCATTGGAGCTAAACTTAATTAACTATAAATTAACTATAATCTGGAGTTGTTATCTAATTGCTTTCCGCATGTACAGCCAAATCTGTCTGAATGATTAAACTTGGATTGAATGAAAATTTTTCAGTACTGCTGAGGACATTGTGCTGCTCGGGACAGGGTAAGAGTTTAGCGTGTCGGTACCAAGAGAAGCTGTTTTTGACGAGGTTATTTGGTTTCTCTCTGCGGCTATATAGGAAAACAAACTTACTTTATAAGCCTCGACATATTGATTTTCGCTCACAGCAGTGTATTAGGATCTCGATGTTTCTTCACTAGGGAAGTAGCAAAGTTTCTTCTTTTCTCCTTAAAAGGCGTGGAGTTACGGCACAAGGGATTTTAGACGATTTGATTTTCGATCGATTTCATTCATTCGCTTCAGCATTGACTTCTACAGTATACCGATTCCTTTTGATTCTTGTTTCTATCTATATGTCTATCTGTCTATAGCTTTGCGCAGTGGCAATATTGTCACCAATGAGGCCTTACTGAGGGTGCGATTATTGCTAGTTGAAAACTTTATCTGTCTATCTAGATGTACCTATCTGTCTACTAGCTACTTACCTAGATACTCGCCTAGCTATCTATCTATCTTTTTGTCTGTATCCCTGTCTATCAATCTGTGTGTCTGTCTGTCTGTCTGTCTGTCTATATATCTATCTATCTATCTATCTATCTATCTATCTATCTATCTATCTATCTATCTATCTAAACTATCTGTGTGTCTATCTGTCTATCTGTCTATTTATCCATCTATCTATTTATATCTATCTGTCTGTCTGTTTGTCTATCTGTCTATCTATCTGTCTATCTATCTGTCAGTCTGTCTATTTATCTATATCTCTATCTATCTAACTTTATATTTATCTATCTATTTATCTATCTATCTATCTATTTATCTATCTATCTATCCATCTATCTATCCATCTATCTATCCATCTATCTATCTATCTATCTATCTATCTATCTATCTATCTATCTATCTATCTATATTTATCTGTCTGTCTGTCTGTCTGTCTGTTTGTCTGTCTATCTATCTGTCTCTCTATCTATCAATCTATATGTCTGTCCATCTGTCTATCTATCTGTCTGTCTGTCTATCTATCTATCTATCTACCTATCCATCGATGTGTCCATCTACCTATAAATTTATCTATCTGTTTATATATCTACCTATCTGTCTGCCTGTCTATCTTTCTTTCTGTTTATGTGACATATGTGACTTGATTCCAATGAACAACTGAATTATACTTAAAGCATAAACTGCAATAGACCCGACTACAGTTCAATTAATTCAAAGTGATTACAATGGCAACAGGAACACGGTGGTGCTGTATTATACAAATAGCCAGAATGATGAAAGCATGGAATGCTATTACGGAATTCACTTGTTTCTCCGCACAGACAGCTTTTGATCTTGTTGTACCAAGGGCTGCATTTCTGTGCGAGACGTGTCAAAGTGTCAACAACTTGCGTTTTCCGAGAACCTTTCTTTCATCACCATTTTTTGCCCTTTGCTTAGAAAACAATCTGAGCAAGCAAGCAAGCAAGTTTTATTCGTAAGTAAATATATTAAAAGAAATCAAAAACTAAATCAAATCAAGTCACATCGATTTCTCGGATCAAAGCGGTTTTCTTTGGATAATGGTTTTGATAGTGCCTTTTCAACACTACAAGTGCCAAATGAGATTTCGTCGTGTTTGAACGATAAGGTAAATGGAAGATACTAAACTTATCAAGCGCTATACGATTGTCAATTGGATTTCGACCGGTCTTGGACTGGTCTTGGATCGGTACGCACCTGTCTTAAACTGGTCTTGGACTGGTCTTGGACCGGTGTTGAACTGGTCTTAGACTGGTCTCGGACTGGTCGTGCACCGGTCTTGGACTGGTCTTGTACTGGTTGGTGACACGTCAACAGTGAAAACGCCATGACCCTAAAAGAAATCGCAATCTACATGGAACTGTATCGTTTTAATTCGCTTCTAGAAATCTTCATTAGGTCCGGCGCGCAACATGGCGCCGCTAAGGTTTTTTAAAACGAGAAAGTACTGGCAACCAGGAGGATTTGATTGAACTGTCCAGCTTTATGTTTTCATTGTTGTACTTGTTATTACATTATGCAAAAGCTCATTTAACTAGACGGCTATGAGCGTTCAGGACCTTTGTGTGTGTACAGGACCATATTACAGATAGATGGGGATTTTGTTTAGTCCCCACTCGCTTCAGCCTCGATGTGTGGATATAAAGTATATCCCACTAGTTTTGTTTTGCTTGACAGTAAAACCTTCTCGTTCATTTTGGTGATGAAGTTATGCTTGTAATGATCTATGTAATACATTTTTGTACTATTTGATACATCTTATGTTAGTATATATGATACTTTTCATTAATCTAATTCATTTCACTATGTATATACGGTTATACATGTAGAATACATCCATCTATCTGTCCGTCTGTCTATCTCTCTGTTTGTCTGCCTGTCTGTCTGTCTATCAGTTATCTGTCTATCAGTTATCTGTCTACCTACATATCTATCTATCTATCTCTATTTATCTATCTACCTATCTATCTGTCTATATTTATTATCTATCTGTCCGTCTGTCTGTCTGTCTGTCTATCTACCTACCTACCTATCTATCTATCTATCCATCTGTCTGTCTGTCTATCCATCGATCTATCGATCTATCTATCTATCTATCTATCCATCCATCTATCTATCTATCTATCTGTCTGTCTGTCTACCCATCGATCTATCTATCTATCTATCTATCTATCTATCTATCTATCTATCTATCTACCTCTCTATCTATCTGTCTGTCTATTTAAGTAACAATTGATACGAAATGTACATACACATATGATGTATGTAATTTACGATTCTGCATTACAAAATACACTAATACTAGTACATATTTAAAACAACCAAGTATAAAAATATAAGTCATACAAATACTAGATACGTAAAACATTTACACGCGTGGTAGACCACATACATATATATATATATATATATATATACACAAACACGTAACACCAAGCAGTTAAACCGATTAACATTTGTTATTCTTGGAGACTAAAACATCCTTGCATTTCCATTCGCCACGCTCGTCGCTTATTTACGCAAGACTGGAGTGCTGTGGTAGATTGCAGCGCGAGGAAAAGATAACAAAGAGTAAAAACTAACGTACCCGCGCGCCATCTTGTTCAGACAACTTACACGGTATACCTTTATCAATACTTATATTATGGGGTAAGTTATTCAGTTATAGTAACAAGCTTTAGCGTACAATAAGAACAACCTGTATCAACCTGATTGTAAGATATCAATCGACAAGTTCGCCTGGACTGTATATACTCAAACAGCAGGTTTTTGAAACGCGATTAAGACGATGCGCAATTAGCCGGCTACAATAGCAGGTAGATAGTAGAATGAACTGTTTTTGGAAGGTAGATATTATTATAGTTATCTATTGCCTATACTGATTACGTCACTGATGTCATTTGTATTCAACGATAGCCTTAGGGCGTACTTGAAGCTTACAATAACGTCGAACAAGATTCAGTGTGTATAGGTAACGTTGTGAAATCTAGCTGCTAAGATAACAGTTTGTGTGACTGTGACAATAGTATCGATTTAAATGTGTCTATGGATTCTTGTATTTGTATAGTTGAGCTCGTATGAATTTCAGCAACTATAGTTCACATGGTGATTACTAATACTCTCTTAAAATTATAAGGCTAATCAATTAAGGTGCGTAGAACGCCGCTATCATAGCATTTACGGACAACAGGTACGTCAGGTCAATATAGGTTAGGTTAGGTTAGGTCAGGTTTGTGTGACTTTCATGTTTGGTTAGGAAACTGTAACCGACCTTCAGAAAAGTCTCGTAGTACGAAATGCATGTGTTGTTATATGAAGGTTAGTTTTGTTGACGATTGTAACGAATTCTCATTGTAACTCTTAAATTTCATCAAAGTGTTGAAATTCTAAACGTTTACATGATGCCAGTTATTAGAGTTTATCAAGTTAACGTACGAGTTGGGAGTCATGTTTTAATTATAATTCTTTCTGTATATTCATCACGAGGTCTGTTTGTATCTATATGTCTAGTTTGACTTTTAGTCTGTCTACCTATTTATCTACCTATCTGTTTGTCTATTTCTCTATCTATCTATCGGTCTACCTATCTATCTACCTACCTATCTATCTATTTATCTATCTAGCTATCTACCTATCTATTTACCTACCTACTTAATTCATCTGTGCTTACACATGCTGCCCAACAGTCTGTTTTTCCGTCTAACTATCCACCTATCTATCTACTTATCTGTCTGTTTACCTATCCACCAATCTCTCCGTTTGCCTATCTGTCTATGAACATAAAGTTCATTAAAAGGGCGAAAGTTGTAATAAAAAACTTATAAACTGCCCTACACATCAGACTTTAAAAGAATTTCAACTTTCGCTGATGTCTCAAGAAATAATGAATTAAACCGCAATAGTTACTTAATGAACTGCTTACACAAGGGTCCTTCCTGAGCAAGCGAACCAATTCCATCGAGCTTTTAGAGTAATTAATTCGGTGTATAGAAAAAGAATAGAAATTAATGAGAGAGTTTCCGAAAACAATTTCTCATAGAAGCAAGAGATGTGTAGGGCGGGGGAGATGTTTCGTGGGCTTTTCCTGGAACCGTGATTGATATATGCGGACGCAATATTTTCTAATGGCTTCTCTTTACGCTGCTTTTCTTCCCACAGAAAAAAAATACCTAATCCAGTCCCTTAGGAAAAAATAATCAATTCAATCAACTGGCGTTCCGTTGCTATAGCAACCAAATAAAATCCATTCCTCCTCTAAAAAAATTACAAGTCGATTTCTTTCTACCTTGTTATGAGCTCAATGACCTTGTTCGATCCAAAATTATTGTATCTATCTATCTATCTATCTATCAATCTGTTTCTCTGACTGTCTATCTGTATGTGCATTTACCCGTTATGTATCTATCTATCTATCTATCAGTGCATGCAATGAACCTCATAACAATGATTCAATTGTACTCTCAATTAGCTTTTTTGTCAGGGAACGAGTAATTGAATCGGTATTTTGAAGAGATGGCACAAGACTGCCGCAGTATATAGATCACTCCTTGTTAATTAACTGGTGTGTCAACGGCAAGGAGTTCATTATACACTGGAAACCGACTCTTGTGTTACATACAAGAACGAGATTCAGTTGAATCTCAGCTGCTGTTTTTTGACTACCGAAACTGCCGGCATGGCATCTCGTTACTTCATAAGCCATCAATTTAGGCCACTCGTTAAGCTCAGCACGTCTTTCTGGCTTTTGCAACTCCAGTCGTCATTGTACAGTCTAGAGCAGAAGAAAAGGGCCTTAATCTTCAGGATTTTATTTCGGCAAAACTAATAGACCTACTTCAATGAAACTTTCAGTGTGTGTTAAGTAATACTGAGTCTATACACGGTATTTTTTGGGTCGCTATATGTTGATAATCGTGGCCGTTATAAGCAAATAACTTTTCCCCAGCAAGGGCCCTTTTTTTTGGCTCTAGACTGTCCGTACTGTAAGCTGCAAGACGTGAAGGCGTTGTTTTCCTTACCGCAATGATAATTCATTTGAAGATAATTACAGTTAATATACAGCTGCTTTTAAACTCTATTTATTCCGAATCATCTATGTAGCTATCTGTCTATCTGTTAACTATCTATTCTATTATTAATCTAACTAATTACCTATCCAAAAACCATAAATTCGTTTATTCGCCAGTTTATCTATCTGCCTATCTATTTATCTACCTATCCATCAATCTAGCTATTTATCTACCTATCTATCCAACTATCCATCTTCGTATGCATCATTTGTAATCTATCCACTTGTCCATTTTATCTATCAACCTACTTGTCTGACTATCTATCTGCCTATTTATCTTTCTATCTGTCTACTTAACAGCCCACCTCTCTACACTATCTCTCTACCTATCCATCTATCGATCGATCGACTTAGCTATCCGCCCATTCATTCATTCTATCTATCTATCAATGTATCTATCTATGTACCTTTATATCTATCTATCCATCTATGACACATCCATCTCACTTAATGATTATAAAACTAGATTGCTATACGAAATGATCTAGACGACTACAAAAATCCAAAACCATTAACGTCCGTCATGCCCAGGGCAAGGTAAAGCTTGTTCCAATATTTTATTGTAGCAATGCATACTTAGAAAAATAAGAGAGGGGGTAAGTTCAAGCAGGTGCATGCAGTCTGGCCGCTTCAGTTCGGATGGCGTTAATGAGATCCTGATTAATCAGAAAGACGAACTTCAATCCGGAGATCTGCAAACGACAGAAACAGAACTTGTTTAAGTGCACAGTTAAACCAGGTTAGCTACAGTTCAGACCGTTAACAGGATAAATTAAACGTCGGTCTTGACATCGGATCATGTAATCGATATCCGTAAAAGAATAATATTTTTAAAAAATCGGACCCTTTTCACCACATAAAAGTAATTTCCCTTGTCACCGGTCTTTTATGGTATCGTTTGAATAGAACAGAGTAGAACGTTTCTTCACTAAAAGCAGTTATTGGCACCTCGAGCACGCAGTTGTTGGTCAATTTGGCCCTGGTCCCCGAGAGCACGGGCCGACCGTCGACAAAGAAAGGTCGACGTCCTTCATTGCTGATCAGAAACTCTCCTGACGTGCGTAGTTTAACGACACCGTGTCTGCGCGATATCTTCCAAGCAGGTCCTTCTAATGACATATCAATGTCCACTGTTCCGGCGACCGAATTTCGACCAAACGTGACCTATAATAACCCATTTAATGTTCATTCATAACAAATGATAAAAGATGGAAAGTGACGAGAATTCAAAGTTAAACGCACCTCTTTGGACCTCATTAGGTAGCGAACTAACCGACCCCTAAGGACTGCGAGGGTCTGGTTATCGAAATCGGGGGGACTGATTCCAGTGACGGCCTCGACCAGCACCTGCCAGCGGGTGACTTCAGTTTCTAGCTGGCGAATCTCTGCCTTGGAAGTTCTATTAGAGATCAGTAATCAGCAAACATAGAAGTGACAGCGTTGTACAAAACAAGGCAAAAAGTATATCTATACCTGTCGCTCTGAATGATTTCAGCTTGGACGATTTCATCCGTTTCCATGTTGTTGATTTCAGAGTCTCTTAGCAGCTCGTCTGCGTCGGCAAATGTGACGACGTGATCGCTCTTTGGTAACGGTTGTACTGCACGGAAATAAATAAGCTATTTGCACGGTTCACCAGGCTTGATAGTAGTTAAAGTTAAAAGTCTATCAACTGTTAATGGAATCAAAAGTTTGCTAATTTCAAATAGAATTGGTACCGGACTGATCAGGCAGCAAATGGTACTGTTTCATCAACTGCCAGTGATACTGTAATGCCTGCGCCGTACGAGCTGAACGGAACACCGATGGGTTATCCTGCAACAGCTTCCCAAAGTGCGCCAATGTGGGCTGTGAAGTCTGCCGTTTAAAACAAAGTCTTACTTAAAGTAATTCATCAAATTAAAATACCCATTTTTTATTATTATAATTGTTATATTAATCTTTAGTATAGTACTTTCCGAAATTGAAACCTGAGATTACTTGCGTTTTTATATTTAAGTCTATTCCTAAATTTTATTACTTTATTTTCAATACTTTGAGTCTTAAGGTCGACTAATAAATCAGAAGGTTACCGAGGGTAAAGTGGCTAAAGTCTGTTCTTCAGCCTTGCTAAACAAAGCGGCTGCCTGAATAGAAGCCACCGTCTGCGTGCTAAGGTTCCGCAGAGCCGACAAAGCCAGGCGGGATATTCCCCGGTCGTACAGAAGAGCGTACCAGCGGTCTGTAATTTCCTCCAGGGTGAAGTAACAGGAAAACTTGACTCCGCGATGAGCTGCGAGAAGATCTCCAGTCTATTTTGTCAAAATGTTTACACCGAACCGTAATACGTACACCGAATGTTAACCGACCTGCTGTATAGCCAGTATCAACGCCAAGTCGTCCGTCGGTTTCCATCGCCCGATGTCTTTCTGGGCGTTCGTCTGCGACTGGCGGGGTCGGCGTGGCCGTTTCAGTACTCTGTTGGCTTTCCGAGTTTCCTGGAGGATCGACGGTAGCGTTACAGTGTTACTCACGGGTAAAAAGGCTGAATTTGCCGTTATATCTACAAACGTGAATACAATTCATGTTTAGGTGAATGTTACATATATTTCAAACTGACAAATCATACTTGATAAACTACTGCTTCCAGACAGCGTTTTTCCTCGGGTGCCACGCACTGGTAGAATTGTTATCCCACCGCTGTTCAAGCTGGATTCGACAAGCTCGTCGTCAAACTTTTTCCGTTTGATCGATCTCGTAGAGCTACGTACGAAGTACATTAGTATTTTTTTAACCCGATTTAAGTTTTATCATGAGCAAATTTAATAATATTATTGTGAGTACATATGAGCCACCTGCGTCTTTTCTGCTGATCAGAACGCGATGAAGGCCCTGGAACTCCGAGCAAACTTTCATCTTCCAACTCGGTGTCGATTTCCGAAGCAGGTCTTGGAGTGGCTGCGCTGGAATTTGCATCCATTGTACAGCCTAAAGATGACAGATTTAAATGTTTTACGTTTAACAGTTAATTTAATGAGTGTTGACCAACAATTAATGAGGACGCTTTCAATGTTTATTTCGATTGCAATCACAATGGCGTCGATGACGTCAACAGCGACACCTAGCGGGCGAATAGCGAACGCCGTCCAGCGGCCTTTTTGTTAACTATTATTGGCAGGCTTGCCATTTGTGAAGATTTATCTTCACATTAAAGATTTTCGACCCTCCTGAAGACGAATGCGAAGACTGCCGATATTTGAAGATTTTGGAAGATTTTTTAAAGTTTTGTAGCTTTTCGAAAATTTCTGCATACAAAATGTAGTTCAAGGTCTTTCTTTTTCTTCCTAGTAAACGGTAATATCCACGTGCAGGTTCTGCTTGAATAAATTTATTTTCTGTCCCTTGTAATTTCGTGGAGATTAAAACACCAAAAAGCTGATTATCCGTATACCAAGAAACTTAACTTGAAAGACTGAATTTTGATAGGTAGTTTTCTGTTGACAGTAAACCGAATACCTTTTAAGGAACCAATGGAAATGAGTTTTGCTTCGTACTTGTTTCATAATCCTTCATCGTATAGTCCCTATATATATAGCTTCAGTATTCTTACTGTAGTAAAACCGGACTTAAGAAACAGACTAGGGTGTAAAACATTGGCCGCAATTTTAATCACCCGTTTTGGTTTGAAGAGAGGAGTACCTTCTCGTCGTCTTCCTGTGCCAGTTAGTTTGGTGTCGAAAATTCTGAATGTAAAAAGTGACGCAACTCTGAATTATGTGTGTGAAGATGAAGAGCATTTTTTTTCTTTCATGACTGCTAATAAATATCATTTTATCAACTTTTTAAAGATGTTTGTTGAATTTTCCATGGTGAAGATTCAAATCTTCACAAGAAAGGTCGATGTGAAGATTTTTGAAGATTTCTGCCTGTAGTTTGAAGAATTGTCGCTAGGGCTCACTGGCAACCCTGATTATTGGGCTACCCTTGATTATCTGAAAGCAAACGTAACTCACAGACCAACGATTCTTTTCCAGCTCAACATTTAATTAAGAAACGAAACAGAATTTTGGAAATTAAAGTGGATTTATTTTTGTTTACTGTATCTTTATTAATGAAGAATTGCGTCTAGGGCTTATGCATTTTGAAGTGTCCGGCAGTTAATTAGCTAATCGTAATCTTTCCATGTAAAAGTGGGGAATCTCCTATCTCTCACTGTATTCTGTCGGCAGTAGGTAGGTAAAAAGATAGATCAATAGTTAGACCGATAGATAGATACATAGATAGATAGATAGCTATGGATAGATAAACAGGCAGTTGGGCAAGTCTGCAGCAGATAGATAGGTATGCAGGTATCTATTCTGTAGGAAGGTTAGGCAGGTATAAGTCTAGATACGTAGATAGATAGCTACATAGACAAGTCAGATCGTTAGACAGACAAACAGCTACACATAGGTCAACAAGCCGGGTATAGCTATTTCACAATATAAACCTAGGAAACCGAAAGCAGATGACCGCGTGACTATAACCTAGAAACCTCTTGCTCTACGCCTGCGGCAGATACTGTGACAAACCGTAAACTTTTGATCGATAAGGCCTTAACGGAAAGCTTATGCCTCTCAAACCTGTTTAATACGCGGATATTGTTAAAGCCCCTGACCGAAGTTGATTCTAGGTTACAAAAGACCGGTTTGAGTTCAGTGCACTGAGTATAAAAACTTGCTTCAACCGGCTATAGTTTGCCAAGCTGAAGTTCAGAAGCAGTAGTTTATCAAGTATCAATTGTCAGTTTGAAATATATGTAACGTTCACCTAAACATGAATTGTATTCACGTTTGTAGATATAACGGCAAATTCAGCCTTTTTACCCGTGAGTAACACTGTAACGCTACCGTCGATCCTCCAGGAAACTCGGAAAGCCAACAGAGTACTGAAACGGCCACGCCGACCCCGCCAGTCGCAGACGAACGCCCAGAAAGATATCGGGCGGTGGAAACCATCGGACGATTTGGCGCTGATACTGGCCATACAGCAGGTTGGTTAACATTCGGTATACGTGTTATGGTTCGTTGTAAACATTTTGACGAAATAGACTGGAGATCTTGTCGCGGCTCACCGCGGAGTCACGTTTTCCTGTTACTTCACCCTGGAGGAAATTACGGACCGCTGGTACGCTCTTCTGTACGACCGGGGAATATCCCACCTGGCTCTGTCGGCACTGTGGAATCTTCGGAGCGGAACCTGCGGAGGTTCTGATGAACTCTTACCTTATCTCAGTTATTATAATCTTAATCTTTCCTGTACAGCTTGAACGCGATGCCGACGAAAATGAGAACACCTGCAAAAGTGAAGAATCCAACGAGTTTCTCAAAGTGCACGCCAGACTCAGAGGAAAACTTTCCAGTTACGTAAAAACGGGCAGCGGGTTATTTCTGTGTAGAAACGTCCACCTTTAACAAGCTTATGTAAAAATATGCGTGACAACCCTTTTATTATGTGTTCCCGAGATGCTTTACAGATATATATGCAGGGTTTGGAAATAGGTTTCTCTTCTTGTAGTACAGGGTTTACATGGTTTAGGTAGCACTAACGTTATCTTCACTTTAGTCCTGTAACACTTCATAAAGTTCTACCCAGTTGCAGATGTAATAAACTGTACCATGTACTCGAGCAATTTTTCAGTCACTTCGGTGCGACTCTTGTTGCCGTAATGTTCAAACATGATATTCAGTCTACCTTTCAAGGTATGACACAATAGACTGTGCAACATCGGACAGTACGGGGATGAAGCCGACCTGAGGAAATCATCTACTCTCACTGCACCGCACTTGTCCGGTGGGAAGTAGTTTCTATTCAGATCTCCTAGATTGTTGGCTGCAATATGGCAAATCTCAAAGTTCCTACAATGTCGGGTGTTCATAAGTTTGTTGAATCTTGCCACCGTTGGCATATAGCGGTACTGAGATATCCGACATGCAGGTTTCTTATTCTTCAACGCCGATGTCTGCGAATTGCTGACCGTCTTAACCAACTCCCAAAACATCTCGGAGGATTCCAGATCTGTATCTTTCACGCTTAGTTCAATAAAATGACCTGATGCCCAGAACCCATGGATTTCCTGCTCTTCCGGACCCAGGTATCTGCGCATACTGACGACGTTTTCCGTTACGATGGTAGCTTCTCTGCAATCGACTTGATAGTACTTGAGCAAACGCAGCAAAGCTAAGTTGGCAGCAGCTATGACGAAGCAATTAACGGTCACTCCGTGTTCCTTGCACTGTTTGGCTACCTTCGACGTTACATCTTCCGAGAAGGAGTACCTGTGGATCTCTAGTTTCCCAGTTCCCCTAGGTCCTCCCGGGTTAAAGATGGATAGAGGGTTGTTACATGGGACGACGAATGTAGACCAAAGCGATCTAAGTCCCAAACAGAACAGTTGAAAGTTGCCACGCAGCTGCCACGCGTCGACCATAACATCGACTGGACGCTCGACGGGTCGGAATGGTAATTCGATTTTCTGATTCTTCTTTTTGGCGTTTAGCAAAGCGACGATGTCTCGGCATATTAACAGGTTGGTAGTCCCGTCAGTCATTGCGTGATGAATGCACAACAGCAGAACCACCCGGTGTTGGCCTCGGCCGTCTGTAGATGGCAGTGCTAGGCGGGCTTTCCACATCGGACCATTTTTCATGTCGAAAGAACATTCCATAAGCTCGTGGAATGTCTCGATGGGGTCCTGGCTGGTAATCGAAAAATCGCAGACGAAATGGGTCATTTTCTTGGCCCAGCTGCGGAAGAATGTTTCGTGGACGCATGTTTGAAGTATTTCAGATTTCCTGATTTAAAAGCAATACCTTAGGTTGGTTTAACATGGTAATAATTGCTTATGTGTTATAGATTATGTGATACAATCTCTGAAGACTAAGTTATTGAAAGCTAAAAATTGAAAACTTCATATACTTCTCTTAAGTTAATATCATACATTTGCTTAGACAGATGATCAGGAGTTAATATATCTAGACAACGTTGACGAATGCGAGGAATGTGCATAAATTAACCTACAGTGCTACTTCGCGGACAGCTTGCCTCACATCGTTCGGATCTATCGGGTCATCGGAAGACAGCCAGATGGCTTGGACAGTATTTGCGCTCTGGTAAGGTGTACAATTGTAGACGGCAGACTCAAGGCAGCCAAGTGGGCGAATCAACTCTCCGGATGGATAACCAGTTTCTGGAGCTGGTTCTCTCTGCACAGCAGAAAAGATAGTAAGTAAAAGGAGAAATCTCTTATTCTTGAGCAGGAATTTACGAAGTAAAGAAATCATAGGTGTTATCGTAGGCGAGGCTTTCATTTTAATGATAGTATGATCCATCCATCTATCGAACGATCTAAAGTGGATTCCAATTAATAGCATGTTTCTGTATGATTGTTATTTTTAGCGAGTAATGAACAAAGTTAGAAGATAGAAAGGTAGGTGGTTAGGTATAGGCAGGTAGATAGCGAGCTAGGGTTTTGTTAGTTTTTAATTTGTTAGTTACGTAGGTAGGTTGGTAGGTAGTTAGGAAGATAGACAGACAGAAAGATCGACAAACTTAGATAGATAGATAGATAGATAGATAGATAGAAATAAAGATAGATAGCTAGATAGATATGTACATATATATAGAAAGGTATTTAGATGGATAGATAGTCGGGTAAACAGGTAAATGCACAGACAGACAGACAGACAGACATACAGACACATAGACAGTCAGAGAAACCGACAGATAAATAGACAGATACATAGATACGTAGATAGATGGATAGATAGATAGACAGATGCATAGGTAGACAAATTTACCACAACTCCAGCTAGACTGCCACCATCCTCCGCCATACCGACGTGTTACTGCACAGTTGTCGCACACCACACTGCACCAAACTGCAGAATCCAATCAAAACCCGGTCCAGTGAAAACGAAAACAACACAAACAAGAAACTGTCAGATGGCGCAAAACAGTGGAGGTGCTTCAACCACGTTGGTCCTGCTGGCACAAAGTGTTGCATAACTGGCAACGACTGGCCACTGATTTACCGTTAGGTTTAGGTTTACAGCGAACCAACCAACAATCCTTTCCCTCCCACGGACTATATTACAACATGGCCAATAGAAAAACTACAATGGGAAAATAAACCGAGCTAGACTTTAACTACTCTTGTCCTCTGAAGGGTTGGAAGCTACAATCCCTTCTTCAGATTTACGACTAACCCCAAGCGTATAATTTTCAGCATGTAAAAAAGGAGATGTTAGCAACATACTTGTGTTAAAAAGTACTTACTGCATGTACATTTATAACGGTAAGTGTGCAATGCTGTAGGGCTTTGGCTCGTTTCCTGCCTCTCTTTATAACTTTAGTTTAGAAAATTCTTTGTCTTTATTTTTCTTGAAGGTCAGGGGCACGGGGTAAGTACCTCTCTTGGCACAAGTCAAACTAATTTTCGTCTGGTGTTTGTATTTTATGCTCAGTTTATAGAGACTTCAATGACGTCATAGATATAGCAGTGGTTTAGTCGAAAAGCCAATTGCTAATTCTATATCAAAACACTTGAATTCTTGAGTCATTCTTGTTTCAAACTGATGGGTTCTACGATGTATTCAATCACTTACTTTAAAACTGGAAGAGAAACTGATTCAGCTTATTAATTTAATTTAAGTTAATCACTATAGATTTAGTACCTTTCACGTTCTTCAATGGTCTAGTTTTCTAATTTAAAAAAAAATGAGTATAACCACTTTTCATGACCTGATTTTCCCAACAATTTTTTTGGTAAACAAACCGGCAAACCTGTCCCAAGGTAAACTGGATTTACCTACCCTGGGAAAGTTTCAGAGGCTGGAACAAGCGAAAGAAAACTGGAAAACTACGGGCCTCTGAACCCTTTTGAATTTTTTAATTGAAGGTGGGAGAACCAAAAAAAAAGTGAAACGCTACGTAAGTTGACCAAACCTTAAGCTCGTACGCTCCTCGAGCAGTTGGTTCAACTAATCCATCATTCATTCCAAGCTGACAAGTTATTTTTACTGAAAGATTCAGTAGTTTGAATTTCCAGACCATAAGTTACGGAATTGTGGTCAGCATGCAATTCAGTACTATCACGAGTTAAGCTGAAGTTTAATGAAATCTTTGATATAATACCAAGAGTAGTTTGTATTTGTGTCAGTTTCTATCATTCAGGCTTGTTTTCAGCCTGGCAAACTATAGCCGGTTGGAGCAAGTTTTTATACTCAGTGCACTGAACTCAAACCGGTCTTTTGTAACCTAGAATCAACTTCGGTCAGGGGCTTTAACAGAATCCGCATATTAAACAGGTTTGAGAGGCATAAGCTTTCCGTCAAGGCGTTATCGCTGAGCTTTTTCTGTTTGATCGATCTCGTAGAGCTACGTACGAAGTACACTAGTATATTTTAACCCGATTTAAGTTTTATCATGAGCAAATTTAATAATATTATTGTGAGTACATATGAGCCACCTGCGTCTTTTCTGCTGATCAGAACGCGATGAAGGCCCTGGAACTCCGAGCAAACTTTCATCTTCCAACTCGGTGTCGATTTCCGACGCAGGTCTTGGAGTGGCTGCGCTGGAATTTGCATCCATTGTACAGCCTAAAGATGACAGATTTAAATGTTTTACGTTTAACAGTTAATTTAATGAGTGTTGACCAACAATTAATGTGGACGCTTCCAATGTTTATTCCGATTACGGCAATAGCGTCGATGACGTTAACAGCGGCACCTGGCGAGTGACTAGCAGCGCCATCTAGCGGTCTTTTTGTTAACTATTATTGGGTATACTCCGTTTAATTGTCTGAAAGTAAACGTAACGCACAGACCAACGATTTTTTCCAGTTGAACATTTAATTAAGGAACGAAAGAAAAGTTTGAAAATTAAAGTGCATTCATATTTGTTTACGATATTTTTGTTAATGATAATTGCGTCTAGGGCTTATGCATTTTGAAGTGTCCGGCATCTTGACGGGCCTGGTAATCAGCTAATGGTAATCTTTCCATGTAAAAGTGGGGAACCCTCTATCTCTGACTGTATTACAATTTAAGATGAGAAGATCGTATTCTTTGGGTTTACGAGTTTGTGGTATATATAGAAAGATTGAAACATATGTCTTACGTAAATGACATTATTTTTGTATATAGAAGGCTAGTGGCGAATAGAGCCTCGTGCCGACTCGTATGACGTGATTGTTTCATAAACAGCCAGCGTCAATAGACGAAAGACAGACAGGTTCATAGATGTTTATAAAGATAGACAGGTAGGCAGTTAGGTCGGCAGTAGGTAGGTAGAAAGATAGATCAGTAGTTAGACCGACAGATACATAGATAGATAGATAGATAGATATGTAACCGATTGATGATCGAACATCTCGCAACTCGATTTAACTAATTTCTTTCTTCCTACTACTTAATTTGCGGAACACCGCTAGTTCCTGTTTAGACTTCAGCTGCCACAGACATAATGAGTTCTAATCATTTGTTAATGTTCAAGCTGTGGTATACTGTGCTTAATGTTTTGGACTGCCGTTTAGTCTCGTTAATTTGTGCACCAAAAATAAATGTCCTTCGCTAGATTATGAAACATCACTGCTCTTGCGCCTACGCGCGCGTTCTCTCTCTGGGTTCTCTCAGTACACTCTCAGTGCTCCCAGTCTTAACTGACTACAACCCAAGGTAATTGTTTAGTCAGTTACGTTATTGTTAACCTGCCACATGGTCACAGATAGATAGATAGACAGACAGATAGATAGATAGAGATAGACAGATAGATAGATAGAGATAGATAGATAGATAGATAGATAGATAGATAGCTAGATAGACAGATAGACAGATAGATATATAGATAGACAGACAGACAGACAGACAGACAGATAGATATAGATGTACAGATACATAGATAGACAGATAGACAGATACACAGATAGATAGATATATAGATAGACAGACAGACAGACAGAGAAATAGATAGATAGACAGAGAGAGCAACAGACAGACAAGACAGACAGACAGATAGACAGATACACAGATAGATAGATAGATAGACAGACAGACAGACAGAGAGATAGATAGATAGACAGAGAGAGAAACAAACAGACAAGACAGACAGACAGACAGACAGATAGATATAGATGTACAGATACATAGATAGATAGATAAACAGGTATCTGGGCAAGTATGCAGTAGATAGATAGGTATCTATTAAGTTGGAAGGTAGGCAGGTATAGGTAGATACAAGATGGCTACTTATAGACAAGTCAGATCGCTAGACAGACAGCTAGTGATACATAGGTCAAGCCGGGTAAAGCTATTTCACAATATAAACCTAGGAAACCGAAAGCAGATGACCGCATAACTGTAACCTAGAAACCTCTTGTTCTACGCCTGCGGCAGATACTGTGACAAACCGTAAATGGATAAGGCCTTTGCCTCTCAAACCTGTTTAATACGCGGATATTGTTAAAGCCCCTGACCGAAGTTGATTCTAGGTTACAAAAGACCGGTTTGAGTTCAGTGCACTGAATATAAAAACTTGCTCCGACCGGCTATAGTTTGCCAAGCTGAAACAAGCCTGAATGATAGAAACTGACATAAATACAAACCATGAGTATTATATATAAAAGATTTCATTTAACGTCAGCTTAACTCGTGATAGTACTGAATTGCATGCTGACCACAGTTCCATAATTTATTGTCTGGATATTCAAACTACTGAATCTCTGAGTAAAAATAACTCGTCAGCTTGGAATGAATGAAGGATTAGTTGAACCAACTGCTCGAGGAGCGTACGAGCTTAATGTTTGGTTAACTTACGTAGCGTTTCACTTTTTTTCTGGTTCTCCCACCTTCAACTAAAAAATTCAAAAGGGTTCAGAGGCCCGTAGTTTTCCAGTTTTTTCGCTTGTTCCAAGCCTCTGAAACTTTCCCAGGGTAGATAATCCAGTTTACCTTGGGACAGGTTTGCCGGTTTGTTTACCAAAATCAGGTCATGAAAAGTGGTTATACTAATTTTTTTTACAAAATAATAGAAAACTAGACTATTCAAGACCGTGAAAAGTACTGGAATGGGATCTTTTTTTAAAAAAGTAAGTAAATGATTGAATACATCGTAGAACCCATCAGTTTGACACACGAATGACTCAAGAATTCAAGTGTTTTAATATACAATTAGCATTTGGACTTTTCGACTAAACCACTGCTATATCTATGACGTCATTGAAGTCTCTATAAACTGAGCATAAAATACAACCACCAGATGGAAATCTGTTTGACTTGTGCCAAGAGAGGTACTTACCCCGTGCCCCTGACCTTCAAGAAGAATAAAGACAAAGAATTCTCTAACTAAAGTTGTAAAGAGAGACAGGAAACGAGCCAAAGCCCTACAGCATTGCACACTTACCGTTAGAATTTACATTTTAACTTTTGCGTGTAATCGTAATTTACGTAATTCACTGTTATAAGTGAAATTGTTATTTTTGTATAAAAAAAAAAACAATACAGTTGTGTTGCTAACGTCTCCTTTTTTACGTCCTGAAAATTATACGCTTGGGGTTAGTCGTAAATCCGGAGAAGGGATGTTGGCATCCAACCCTTCAGAGGACAAGAGTAGTTAAAGTCTAGCTCGGTTTATTTCCCCATTGTAGTTTTTCTGTTGGCCATGTTGTAGTATAGTCCGTGGGAGGGAAAGGATTGTTGGTTGGTTCGCTGTAAACCTAAACCTAACGGTAAATCAGTGGCCAGTCGTTGCCAGTTATGCAACACTTTGTGCCAGCAGCAGGACCAACGTGGTTGAAGCACCTCTACTGTTTTGCGCCATCTGACAGTTACTTGTTGTCTTCATTGCTTAACAGCATGGAGACATATTGTTCAGTTTTTTCCACTCCACGTTTTTTTCCCCCTTTTTTCCCCCTTTTTTTCCCCCGTTTTTCTTCCCACCTTTTCAAATTCCCTATCTTTTTCTATGTTTAATCGTTGTCCTATCTCTCGACATGGGAGCCAAACAAGTCCGGGCATGCTTCACCCTCTTTTCCACTGCGGGCGAGTCAACCCGCCATCTCGCCCCACCATGTCGCCCCACCATGTCGCCCCACCATGTCGCCCACCAACTCGCCCCACCAACTCGCCCCACCATCTCGCCCAACCATCTCGCCCCGCCATGTGACGTACATGAGTCGGTTCGACTTTTCGTGCTCTTTTCAACTGTGGACCAATCAAATGCGTACTTATGAGACACATATGAGTCGATTCGACTTTTCGCGCTCTTTTCAACTGCGGTCGATTCAACTGCGTACCCACGTGTCGTATATGAGTCGACCCAACTTTTGACGCTCTTTTCAATGGCGCTCGACTTAACTGCGCACCCACGCGTCGTATATGAATCGACTCAACTTTTGACAATCTTTTCAACTGCGGTCGACTCAACTGCGTACCCACATGTCGTATATGAATCGACCCAATTTTTGACGCTCTTTTCAACTGCGGTCGACTCAACTACGTACTCACGTGTCGTACATGAGTCGACTCAACTTCTGGCGCTCTTTTCAATGGCGATTGACTCAACTGCTTACCGACATGACGTACATGAGTCGACTCTACATTTCGACCTCTTTTCAATTGCCAATTTTCCAGCTAATAAATAATTTTAGAGTCATCTTCATTCGATTGCTACTCTCAAACACACATAGCAAATAAAAAGGACAATTCATTCACTGACCATTATTTAAATGGGATCTAAAGTACGGCAGACAAAGCCAGATTACCTAAAACTAACTACTGCGAGAGTTTAAAATCACGAACACAAAAACTAAATTAAATTATAGCTACGTAAGTACTGTACTGTGGTGCAGAAAAGAAAGCAATGGAGACAAACATATTCCTCGGTGAGGGTAGTACTATGTTTGTTTTTTCCTTTTCAGTGGACCGGGTTTTGATTTGGATTCTGAAGTTTAGTGCAGTGTGGCGTAACGACAAGAGTGCAGTGACATCACGTCGGTATGGCAGAGGATGGTGACAGTCTAGCTGGAGTTGTGGTAAATTGCTCTGTTGAATTGGTCTTGTTGTTATGACTCTTTTTTTCAATTGTTCTATGCAGAGTATCTATCCATCTGTAATACGTATCTATGTATCTATCTGTCTGTCTATTTATCTATTCTATCTATCTATCTGTCTGTCTGTCTATCTATCGGTCAATCTGTCTATCTATCTATCTATCTGTCTGTCTGTCTATCTATCTATCTATCTATCTATCTATCTATCTATCTATCTATCTATCTATCTATCTATCTATGCATCTATCTATCAATCTGTCTATCTGTCTATCTGTCTATCTGTCTATCTATCTATCTATCTGTGCATCTATCTATCAATCTGTCTATATCTGTTTGTCTAACTGCCTATCTACCTAACTACCTACCTACCTACGAAACTATATAACAAATTAATAGACTAACAACAACCTAGCTCGCTATCTACCTGCCTATACCTAACCACCTACCTATCTATCTTACAACTATGTTCATTGTTCGCTAAAAATAACAAGCATACAGGAAACATGCTATTAATTGGAATCCACTTTACATCGTTATATAGATGGATGGATTATCATTAAAATGAAAGCCTCGCCTACTATAACACCTACGATTTCTTTACTTCCTTAAATTCCTGTTCAAGAATAAGAGATTTCTTCTTTTTGCTATTACATTTTCCGCTGTGCAGAGAGAACCAGCTCCAGAAACTGGTTATCCATCCGGAGAGTTGATTCGCCCACTTGGCGGCCTTGAGTCTGCCATGTACAAGTGTACACCTTACCAGAGCGCAAATACTGTCCAAGCTATCTGGCTTTCTTCCGATGACCCGATAGATCCGAACGATGTGAGACAAGCTGTCCGCGAAGTAGCACTGTAGGTTAATTTATGCACATTCCTTGCATTCGTCAACGTTGTCTAGATATATTAACTCCTAATCATCTGTTTACCGCATCTTTTGCCATAAAACTATAACTAGTTAACTTCCTTTACATAATTAACTTGTAAAGAATATACCGTGTTAAACCGACCCCTAAGGTATATTGCTTTTAAATCAGGAAATCCGAAATACTTCAAACATGCGTCCACGAAACATTCTTCCGCAGCTGGGCCAAGAAAATGACCCATTTCGTCTGCGATTGTTCGGTTACCAGCCAGGACCCCATCGAGACATTCCACGAGCTTATGGAATGTTCTTTCGACATGAAAAATGGTCCGATGTGGAAAGCCCGCCTAGCACTGCCATCAACAGACGGTGGAGGCCAACACCGGGTGGTTCTGCTGTTGTGCATTCATCACGCAATGACCGACGGGACCACCAATCTGTTAATATGCCGAGACATCGTCGCTTTGCTAAACGCCAAAAAGAAGAATCAGAAAATCGAATTACCATTCCGACCCGTCGAGCGCCCAGTCGATGTTATAGTCGACGCGTGGCAGCCGCGTGGCAACTTTCAACTGTTCTGTTCGGGACTTAGATCGCTTTGGTCTACATTCGTCGTCCCATGTAACAACCCTCTCTCCATCTTTAACCCGGGAGGACCTAGGGGAACTGGAAAACTAGAGATCCACAGGTACTCCTTCTCGGAAGATGTAACGTCGAAGGTAGCCAAACAGTGCAAGGAACACGGAGTGACCGTTAACTGCTTCGTCATAGCTGCTGCCAACTTAGCTTTGCTGCGTTTGCTCAAGTACTATCAAGTCGATTGCAGAGAAGCTACCATCGCGACGGAAAACGTCGTCAATTTGCGGAGGTACCTGGGTCCGGAAGAGCAGGAAATCCATGGGTTCTGGGCATCAGGCCATTTTATTGAACTAAGCGTGAAAGATACAGATCTGGAATCCTCCGAGATGTTTTGGGAGTTGGTTCAGACGGTCAGCAATTCGCAGACATCGGTGTTGAAGAACAAGAAACCTACGTGTCGGATATCTCAGTACCGCTATATGCCAACGGTGGCAAGATTCAACAAACTTATGAACACCCGACATTATAAGAACTTTGAGCTTTGCCATATTGCAGCCAACAATATAGGAGATCTGAATAGAAACTACTTCCCACCGGACAAGTGCGATGCAGTGAGAGTAGACGATTTCCTCAGGTCGGCTTCATCCCCGTACTGTCCGATGTTGCACAGTCTATTGTGTCATACCTTGGGAGGTAGACTGAATATCATGTTTGAACATTACGGCAACAAGAATCGCACCGAAGTGACTGAAAAATTGCTCGAGTACATGGTACAGTTTATTACATCTCGAACTGGGTAGAACTTTATGGAGTGTTACAGGACTAAAATGGAGATAATGTTAGTGCTACCTAAACCATGTAAACCCCTATACTACAAGAAGAGAAACCTATTTCCAAACCCTGCATATATATGTAAAGCATCTCGGGAACACATAATAAAAGGGTTGTCACGCATATTTTTACATAAGCTTCTTAAAGGTGGACGTATCTACAAAGAATAACACGCTGCCCGTTTTTACGTAACCGGAAGTTTGCCTCGGAGTCTGGCGTGCACTTTGAGAAACTCGTTGGATTCTTCACTTTTGCAGGTGTTCTCGTTTTCGTCGGCGTCTCGTTCAAGCTGTACAGTAAAGATCAAGATTAGAATTTTAAAGAGAAATATAACTGAGATAACGCAACCTCTTCCAGACGGCGAGCTCGTTCCTCGAGCATTCTCTCGAACGGAGTCTTGGTCGACTCCTGTTCCAGTTTCGTCTCTTTATCGTCCAGCTGCTTCTTTTGCTTTTCCAGGGCCTTCTGAAGTTCGCTTTTCTGGTTCAAAACATTCTTTCCCCTGTACCGAACATACGTAAACAAACAATATAAACAAACACAGTTTGGTTCTTTTAGTGCCCAACAGATGGCGTCTAGGGAATTCTACAGGGTAACTTACAATTTATTGTTAAAAAGAAGCTCTCTTCGAAGATCTCGATGCTCCAGCGACTCCGAACAAGGGTTGACCAGCTTACGTGGGACGACGAGTCCTTCATCGTTGGTCAGGAGGTGCACTGACCTCTGCTCGTTGTTGTTGTTGCGGTACAAGTTCGTCTGCTTGGGTCCTGAATACTCGCTGTTGTTGTATTCGCCACTTGGCGCGGTGCCATCTAGCGTATAATCTGTGAATTGTCAACAAAAGAACGAACATTAATTTACTCGGAAATGACAAACGAGTTTACTTCCTCCGTTCTCGAAAAAAGCGATCTTCTCTTGCATCCTTGCAGATTTCTGTACCTTCTTCGGGAACATTACAACCTATTACACTGTTTAGTTTTAAATGATCGATCTATAAGGTTAGCGTTTATATTGCGGTCCAACGATCCTTCGAACACGTCCGAGGAGTGAATAGCCAAACCCACTGACCAGTACCGTTCAACACTTGCAAAGCCTTACAAGGTTTTCGACATTCCGAAACGAGGCTGTAATTGGATTATATTTAAGGAATTAAGTTGCTTTGACAAGATTATAATTTTGGGTGTAAAAAGAAAAATATGAAGTCCAACTATGATATCGCATTAATTTACCAAATTGAAATACTATAGTATGAACCTATAGATTTTGAATTCGCAATTGAGTTCTAGACGATAGATGAATTAAACAAAAGGACAGGAGTGACAGTGGCAGTAAAATATCGAAGATATCAGCACATTTGGATCTGTGTGTGTTCCTTTATATGGATAACGTCGCACAACATGGAAACAAGTTCTCTCCATTCATGTTCTTTACCTTATTTGTAAGACCAGCGATGTCGCAGATAAAACAGGCCCATAGGCAATGTCAAGACCATTAAAGGTAATCGTTAGATAACAGTTTATCCAGTTAGAGTTATGATGTACATTACTTAGCTAATAGGTAGTAATGCAGCTATTACTAGGATATCTTATTACTAGGATTGTTACTAGATCACTGCAGGACGATGCTGTTTGAAAGAAGACTGAAAGTGACCATACAAAGTAAACTAAGATACTTCAGCTGTTGTATATGGTCAATAAGATGCGACATTTGATCTACCTGTCTGTCTATCTATCTATCTATCTGTCTATCTATCTATCTTATCTTATCTTACCTTTGGCTTTGGCAGCCATTCTCTGTTGCGTGTGATCAATATCCAATAAGATCGCCTACTGACCCTCTAGTCTTATGTGTGGACCTTGAGAATCACGAGGGCAGGATAGAAAGCCAAAGAAAGGAGGGGATGGAGAATAGAAAAGGCATGAAAGGGAAAATCCTAAAGTCACAAAGGATGATCCCCCCACACGCCATCGAGTAAACGAGTCACGTGTCGATGGACTGTCAGCAGATTGTCGCTGGCTGTGTTTACCGTTTCAGTCTCTTAAACTAACGTTTACTGTTTACGGTGTGCGTTTTAGCCACAAACAGTTTTGACTATTCAGTAACTTGGGGTTTTTTTAAGGACACGTGCACTTAACTGGTTAGAACGATGTTTCTACTAACTACTATCAAGTGATTAGACGTTTCATAACAAAGTAGTTTGTTAATCACCTTTTGTATAGTTAGTTGATAGTTTTAATTAAGCGTACCGTCTTCAGCTGCATCAACCAAGTATCTAACCAGGCCTCTCCTTTTGCTGCGCTTCTAAAACCAAATGACAATTAAGTTAACAATACTGTAAAGTATATTATGTATAGTAAAAGTTAATACTAACCGGCATAGTTTGATGGTCATTAATCCGTGTAAGAGCAGTCCAAGTACCGGCTATCTTCATTTGACTCATTCTCCCTCTCGGTTCCTGCTTGCGTGCACAGGCTTTTAACGTTTCGCTGTAAATCAGAAATCGGCTTTTCCTGGTTAATGATTACTTAAACTTAACTCGAATTAAGAGACGCAAATGTAAGTCATTCTTAATTAAGTTATATTTTCAGTTATAACTGTAATTTAGCCTTTGCATTTATTACAGTAGTTTATTAATAACCATGATAATAATATAATATACAAAAAATCTATAATAACATTTTAAATATACTAATAAAATAATTAATGTAATTCATATTTCTCGAGGCGATATAAATAGAAGACTAATAAAAGAATAATGAAAAATACGGCAACAAAGTCAAAGTACCGCTCGACGCAACTGCGTATGAAGTTACCCGGGCAACAGATGGGCATCAGTCAACTCATTCAGAATCTACCTCTTTTCCTTATACTATAACTGTTAATGTGAATTTAATTTAATCATGCCATCTCTCTTGCGGTTCTACCTCTTTATAATCATTAGCGGTCATTAAATGAATCATTAATAAGTATGAATAATTATCGATTATAGGTAGACTGATAGACAAATAGATAGAGAGATGAATAGAGAGATAGTAAGACAGACAGAGGGTAGATAGATATATCGATTATAGGTAGGCAGATAGATAGATCTGCACCAGCAGACAGGCTGATAGATAGTTAGACAGACAGATAGATAGACAGATAGAGTAGATAGATTAGATAGAAAGTTTAGGTAGATAGATAGATAAGATAGACAGACAGGCAGATAGATAGATAGATAAGAGTAGATAGATTAGATAGAAAGTTTAGGTAGATAGATAGATCAGATAGACAGACAGGCAGATAGATAGATAAATTAGATAGATAGATAGATAGATGGATAGATAGATAGACAGACAGGCAGATAGATAGATAGATAGATAGATAGATAGATAGACAGACAGACAGATAGATAGATAAACAGAATATATTTCTGTAAGGTAACTTTCAAGTTAAGGAGTAAAACCGTTCGGTTCACTAACCATAAATTAAAAGTTAATTTTAACTATAAAATTACACTCAATTCATAAGTTACGTACATAAATTCTTCCTGAACTACCTTAAGTTTTTCTCAGCTAATCTGAATATGAATTAATTTTCTTAAACATACAAGTTTAACTGCGCATTAAAAAGTCAAGAATTCCAATTAATTTAATACCTTAGTGTTCCGGAGCTGGTTGCACAAGCCGTGAGGAAGAAACGTGCAGCAAGCAGTCGCCAACTAACTCACGTCAGTTGTAGTACCCGAGAATACATTCAAGCCAGCGGTTACCATGGTTACGGTAAACATCTGGTGAGCTAAGCCAACAGAAGAGTTTCCTTTTTTTCATGGCTGGTTCTATCAAAATGATCTTTAATTATAAGTTTCATAAGGGCATTGTTAATTTTTTTCGCCTCAAAGATTTCAATTGTATTTCTGTGGGTAAAAAAAAAATTATTTCCTGACTAATATGAACAGATAGAATGGAAACGGAAGTTGACACGTGTTTGAAATACTTCCTCCATTAGCCGAGCATTGTAAGAATAAGGAAATCCAGCCTGGGAACCAATTGCAAGCTCAGGAAGCATATACTGAGATTTGAGTACTCACACTCATATTTTGTATCCTGCGTGTATTGGTAACGTAACATGCAGTGATACTGGTTTTACCATCCGATTTTGCATTTGAGTTAGAACTAAATGTCATGAATGAAATATCTGGAGCGCTTTGGTTTTGATATAGATGTTCTGTGCGGTTCTGCGTCAAGTCATGATATTAGAGTTGAAAGCTGTACAGTGATACATACCGGTATTTAGGTAGGTAAGACGGTAGTTACTGGGATAGATAGATAAGCATACATATAGACAGATAAATAAATGGATAGACAGATGGATAAATAGATCGACAGATAGGTCGGCAGATGGATAGACAGATAGATAGATAGATGCAAAGTGATGCCATCAAAATCATCGAGTAGATCGATCGGATAGATGGATGGATAGACGGATGGATAGACGGATGGATAGATAGACAGATAGATAGATAGGTAGAGATAGATAGATAGATAGATAGATAGATAGATAGATAGATAGATAGATAGATAGATAGATAGACAGATAGATAGACAGATAGATAGACAGATAGATAGATAGACAGATAGATAGACAGATCGACAGACAGACAGACAGATAGACAGATAGACAGATAGATAGATAGATAGGCAGATACACTTATACTATAAAATAGCTAATATATACAAATAACATCAAACTAAAAATAGCATGCTGTCAAGCTAATATTGTTTACCAACAATAGGGAATCGCTCAACGCCATCTATCGATAGCGTAGACAACCAATTCGTCTCCAAACTACCAACATCCTCTGACGCACACGTCAGAGGCAACCGTTGTTAAGTGCAGCAAAAACACACATACAAAGAAAAACAAACACAGGCAATACATTCTTTCACCAGCTGTTAATCTTTGACCGTCTTTGAGTTTCTTTTCCCTCGTGCAGGTCTTGCAACGAGGGGTTCGCCAGTCTGAAAATCCTTGAACAACTTGGAGAAAAACCATTAGATTAACGTGGAAAAAGTATTCAATAATAATCCAATGACATAATCAAATTAATAAATATTTTATTAACAAATTAATTTGTGAAATATTTAAAAAAATCCGAAATTCTCACAAAAAACACATATCTGTGGACTTGCGAACCCCTCGATTTTTGTACTGACGATGATCTTCGCCGTTGTCGTTTTCAGCAAGCCCGCAGGATTTACGGCGACTTGGGGAAGGAGACAGTTGGAGAGAACAAGCGAAAGAAATAAAAAGTAGAAAAATAAGAATACCGAGCTAGAGGAGCAAAGGAGAATTTGATGGTGGAAGAAAGGGAAAAAAGGTGCGCCGGGGACTGATGCTCGGTGATATCGACTGTGTGACGCCAACGCTTCTACACCACCCACGTGCTGAATTATTGGCAAACATGTTTTACCGTTTAATGGCACGTCATAATGCAGATCAAGGGCAAGCACACATCTGGTTTAGAAGCGTTTAAGTACCCGCTCGGCAATTAGGACGTTATCATTAATCACCTGATAAGGGTTACGGGATATATCCCCTTATCGAATCCCGGATGTCCTGTTGTGTGTGTGTGTGCTTGTATCGCCCGTAAATGATCTGATAGAACACGTGAATGCAAAGTGATGCCATCAGAATCATCGAGTTATAGATTCTTGAAAACACAGTCTTGTAATATATCTAGTTAGATACATAGATAGGTAGACAGACAGACAGACAGACAGACAGATAGCTAGATAGATAGATAGATAGATAGATAGGTAGGTAGACAGATAGATGGATGGATAGATAACAGATGAATTGAAAGATAGTTAGATTAGACAGACGAATAGATGGATATACAGACAGAAAGACAGGTAGATAGACAGACAGATAGATACATAGATAGGTAGACAGATAGATGGATGGATCGATAATAGATGAATTGACAGATAGATAGATAGATAGATAGATAGATGACATATAGACAGATAGATGGATAAAGAGATACACGCATACATGCATAAACATATAGACAGATAAACAGATAGACACACAGATGGAAAGATGGACGGATCGATAGATACATTAGTAGATACACTCATACGTTAGACACATTCCTTTATATCCGACTTGTTTATTCACGGAATTAATCAAGGCTAGAAACATTACTGCAGGGAGCCCGTACGCAATCAAGGACGTGTTCCACAATACAATTAACGAGTACGCCAGTGAACTGTTTTCCCCGGACTTCTTCTTTCTTCTTTCTCTTTTATTTTTTCCTAAAGTTCTGCCCCTAACCGAGAACGAAAACGGAGTCTTCACACCAACGGCGGGTTATCGTTTCAAGAGGAAAAGGGCAAGTGTCGCCAACCATCTGGATCTTTTACTGATGAAGACAATATCATTGATTATATAATTATATTATTATTATATTAATATTAACTTAATAACTATAGCGTGACATGTGCCAGTTACATAGCCATGGACCAGAGCTATGGTAACAAAACTGAGAATGGATCAAAACAATATCAGTGAAATAGTTCATGATTTGGTCCTCTGTTAAAGTAAAGTTCAGTAGGGAAATTATATAGTTTTAATTAAAAAGGGAAAACTGCTTGGTTCGACGAGTGAGACAGAGAGAGTGAAAAGCCCATGTCACGTCGTGTTACACTCGTGGAAAAGCTGAGTATACACATCGGTGAAACCTTTCAACGGCTTGCTTTTCAACAGCCTTTAGTCTCAAGGAGTACAAAGGGGGTAAAGTCGTCAAACGTTTTACTGTAAGATCGATACTACTCTCACAGAGAGAATAATGCTAGAGGGTTGCCTGTAATACATAAGAGCTGTGTTCAGCGGCCTTGACAACAAGTTTACTTCATTTGCATGACATTCAGTCGCCCCAATGGAAAATTCAGTAGGTCGGCGATATGGTGCTGAACTAAGCACTGGGTCACCGCTACTGTACTGTTGGTTAGCATGCTGAATACGTCTGGTACAAACTTGGCCGATTTTTCGATAACCAGCATGCTGGCGTCTGCTGAAACCCGATACAGCATGCTGAACAGCGATTCATTCAGCATGCTGAATAGCCTCCTGGTCTTTGCATCGGATCTTTGTCCATGAATCGCAGTTTCCTTCCGTTTTGTAAGACTTCACTCCTGTCAGCCAGAAAAAGGGAATCTTGGCAGAGGAAACGAAGCAGGAAAGTTAAAGCTGTATAAGCTTTGTCCAATTGGCTTTAGCAGGCAGCACATGTTCCCACCTTATTTGCGGAAACATTTGCAGGGATAAATCCCACAGTCAATAGAGAGAGAGACCCAAAAGTTGCCTCAGCTTGGCCTCACTGTAATCCTCTCATGTTACGAAGAAAGTTTGTAAAAGCAGGACAAATAGATAGGATAGAAAAGGCTACATATAAGAGTGACCAAGTGTTATATAACAGGCAAACAAAAGCCCACGTTCCGACTCGGCTCGACACTTGAGAGACGTGAAGCACCTCCGATACTGGTCAACAAAGGAGAACGGTAGAAATACACAAGCATGATTTGCAGGTTTGCAGATTAGTAGATCCTTTTCACACTCTGTTTTATTGGACGGGATTCCATTGGATTGTGTGGAAGAATCGATTCACAAAGTCTAATTTGTATCTTAATAACTTGGCAGGTGCTTATGTACCTATGTTAAAACCTAATGATTATGGTTAGGTTTATATAGAGTCATGTAGGTATAGTATGTACAGTCTAGAGCAATACAAAAAGGTTCTTGCTGGGAAACAGTTGACTGCTTATTGCTCCCACACTTTCAAACATATAGCAACCGGAAAAATAGCGAGTGTAGAGCTAGTTGTGCTTAATACGAGTGTCAAGTTTCGTTGAAATCGGTTCGATAGTTTGCCCAAAATAAAATCCTAAACATTGCAAATCACTATGAGACCCCATTTCATTTGCTCTAGACTGTACAACTATGCGTATTTGCTTATACATATGAAGAATACACAGTACGCTTGGATAGACTTGTGTACGTATACATGTACAGTCTTGATGAAAAGAAGGGCGGATAATTATTATAATTTCAAACTTTTAGAATTTTCTTTTAGCAGAACTAACAAACCGATTCCGACCAAACTTGACAGGTACCTTAAGTACTACTAGCAATACCTTCAGTATTTTTTGGGCTGCTATATCTTTGAAAGTATAGGAGTAATAAGCAATACAGTTTTGCTCGAGCAAGAACCCTTGTTTATTGTTCTAGGCCGTACATACGTACAGTGCGTCTATATGCATGTGCTGTTATACCTATTGAAAACCTTGCAACAATTGTTTAACCTTTACAAGTCGATGGGGCTTTTCCGGCGCAGCGAGCCCCTGAATCGAGGTTCCAACATCGCGACTGTTGAGGCGCCGAGTGGCGAGTAGTATGAAGCCTTGCCTTCGAAGAAAATCGATAGAGGTATCTAGCGACTTGCCCGATGTCAGTCAGTCGGGAGGAGCCTGACGCCCTAGCCAGGGCGCTCGTTCCCTTTGGTCGCCATTCAGTCGGATGCCAACGGCTGTTCCGGCCGTTTCTTAGTCGACCGTGTCATAGAGTATCCTATATAAGAAGAAGCCCTTTTCATTCATTCCAGTCCGCTGTTTGCTATATACACTGGAGAGGAATCCCATCCGAACAAGGTTACAGATACACAAGTCGCACTTTTGTAAGGGGAAGAAAAAGCGCTTTATAGCCAAGATCCACAAACGGTTTATTGCTGGTATCGCTGTGCACCGTGGCTCCGAAGAAATTCTCCTTATCGCTGCCACGCATCCGGCTCTTGGGTAAGAAAGATGCAGCATAAATAAAAGCCTTGGGAAAATAGGATGTATGTGCGTGCGTGTCTGTGTATAGGCGAATGCATGTCTGGATGTGTCGTAGAGAACGAATTATTAAGCCCACATGTCCTCCGTAGTAAACAGGGTCAGATCTCAGCAGCGTACTGAGAGTATTTACCGTTGTAAAGCTTCAATTTACTTGGGGGTCTGTCTCTCGCAAGGTCTTGCTTATGCATGGCTAAACTCCAATCCTTTTTTCTAACTCGACGACTACAGCTTTTCCTCTTCATCTCTCAAAGGCAAACTTGCATTTGCCGGAGTGTTGTGACGAATTCCAACAAGCGCTTTTCCCCATCGCTTACTTCTTCGTCATAACAATGTCGAATGTCTATAGATATATACCAGTATACTTTTAAGTAATTCCACAGTGTGAAAGTTGCAATCGATTGGGTGGGTTTCTCATGTGACGGAGGGGGGGGATATATCAACACAAAAACCTGAAAAGTGCACTCGCGTCTATGTTTACTACGTGACCTTGTTCTTGCCCTTCTTTTTTTTCCCCCGACCGTGCGGCCTTAGAGGGTTCGGCGTAGTAGGGGCGTCGGTTTGGCATCAATATTATCGTCAAAGTACACACGCACGTAGGACGCACCACACAACACGATGCCCGAGCAGAGTAACGATTACCGAGTGGTTGTCTTCGGTGCTGGAGGAGTGGGTAAATCCTCACTAGTTCTACGGTTCGTCAAAGGAACCTTTCGTGAATCTTACATCCCCACTGTGGAGGACACATACCGTCAGGCAAGTGAATCAAGCAATCTCAATGCTTATACCCTTTTAACGTATCTTAAACTTGTAATGAGCTGCTTCTTGTCTGTATTGTACATGTATGTATAGCTTCTCCACAGAGGAACTTGACTATGTATAATGCCATCACTTTCCGTGTCGTTTCATTAGCGTTCGATTCACTGGCTGGGTCTTAGAAATACATTCACGATTCACGGGGGGAGGGGGGAACCGTCGTGTTGCCAAGTTACCATTAAGGTTTAGTGTCAACTTGCCGTACAACGTCATACGATGGATTGAAATCAACGATCAAATACACAACACGTTTGTGCCTAGCAACGCTTGAGCTCAAAAGGAGACAGTGCGTCAGCAGTTGATGTTTTCTTACGAGCAATATCAAAAAGAAACTTTCCACTGTTTCTGACCTTTCACCTTTACACTGAACAACTGATATTTTAGGTGAAATCCAACTAAACTTTGCTGTGATTCATCCAAATTGTCATTAAGTTTGAGTCATTATAGTTTCGCCATAGTAAGATTTCTAAAGTGCAAGTAGCATTGTACGATACTCCATTCTGTACCCTTTTTATCTCATCTATAGACTATGCGGTTATCATCCAAAAGTACTGCAATGTACATGTGTGCTTGACGATTTTAATCATCCGTCGCTTGACTGTTTCGCAGGTGATAACGTGTAACAAGAATGTGTGCACTTTGCAAATAACCGACACGACGGGCTCTCATCAATTCCCCGCCATGCAAAGGTTAAACATTTCCAAGGGACATGCGTTCATACTCGTCTACTCTGTCACCTCCAGACAGTCGCTTGAAGAGCTACGACCAACTTGGGAAATTATACGAGAACTCAAGGTACTTAAACAGTCGTTTTCCTAGGCATGCCTGAATCAATAAAGCATACAGCAAGGGGCCCAGCTTAAATGTCTAGAGACATACAACCAAAATGGCGGACCATTTGGCCTTTTGGCCCAGGCCTATATATCCGAGATATTGCATTAGCGCTGCTTCAACGTGAAGACTGTTTATAAACATTTCTCTTTACTCCTTTCTTTCGTTCTTTCTTTCCGGTACATACCTTCATTTGGTTCCTACGAAGGAATAATCAAGACAAATAGCTGCTGCGTGTGGCACAATAACAAACAGAACTCAAGGGAGGGGGTTCCGAAGATTAATTTTCGCCCCTTTCGGGCTCTCCTTTTTGTAATTCCTGTCAACGCGTTGATGTATATTACAGGGAGCAGTCGAGAATGTACCTCTGATGCTGGTCGGAAACAAGTGTGACGAATCGGAACTTCGCGAGCTATCCACGCGGGAAGGTGAAGAACAGGCCAAACTCTGGCACTGTCACTTTATGGAAACTTCGGCCAAGACCAACCACAATGTCAAGGAACTTTTCCAGGTATCTTATCCGTCTTATGGTTTTTCGACACCCCCCCAGCCTGGCATCACATGGCGACTGCACGATTGCATAACAACTTGATAATATTCAGCTTTTTCTTTCCTCAGGAACTTCTCAGTTTAGAAAAGAACCGAAACATGTCACTGCAGCCGGATTCCAAAGCCAAAGCTAGCCGTTCGGTGTCAGCGCCATCTAGCGATAGCTCCGATAAAAGCAAGGAGAAATGCGTCACGATGTAGAATTGGCAACGCGGGATTTGACTCGCCAAGACGACAAAAGAAAGTATTTAATATCTTATCAACGGATCGCGTATAGATTCTCATTGCTGAAACCTATTCTAAACTTAATAAGATATTACAAGACAGACAAATGTATCAAGTAAATGTACATATTTCTTTGAATCTATAACATTCTATTGCAACGACGCATTCGTGATTTCCTCGCGTACTCTCTCTCTCTCACAACACAACTCCTCTTTCTTCGTGCTGTATATTCTAGCTGCCTGTTCATTTTTCAACTTGATATCCTTCAGCATACACTATATACAAACATTTCACTTGTACATCTTTACTCGGCCGATTCAAAGTTCACTGTTGTCTTTTAACCCTCAACAAACATTCAAAAGACGGGAGGCTATAATAGTTCAAGTTTACTGGTTTCAAGTTTTAAAGATTTAATGAGTTATGTATATTCTGCTTGTTTCTGAAGTAAATACAAAAAGTTTCAAGTTGACTAACCCTTTGTAAGACATCAAAAGACTGACAGCAGCGTTACATTGAAGTCTGATTTGCCAACGGTATAATGTACTGAAATGTACCAAAGGGTCAGAATAATACACTCAACCTATTTGCAGCGTCCCTCATTACCATGCGAACTTCCTGCTGTCAAGTCCTGAAAGGAGGGGGGGAGGGGGCAACGTTTTAAAGGTCAGCCGGTCGTTGCACCTTCACATGTGCGTATCCAACAACTTTTCACGAAATTACGCCTAGAGAGGAAAGTATTTAAATAAAAAGGAAAATAGCCTTGAGCAGCACGCAAAGTCCCCGTTAATAACTTATCGTGCATAAACACGGATGCCAATTTGCCAGTGGAGGAGACACCTTTGCCATTGCGCAAACCTGTATTTTGGCCCTTTTTCTACCTTGCTGTTTTAAACGTAGTTATTAACTATATAAGAATGCCTGACAACTCAGAGTTTTTCCAGCTTCTTTTGCCTTTTTGCAACGAGGATGGGGTTCTCTGTATAAAAGGCAAGGTACTTGCGATCCTGAGAGCACAAAGTTGGGCAGAACGAGTACCCAGACAGGTAACACCGCATCGGCGTATACAGAAGATGAACAAGTATTTAACTATAGGTCTACTGTTGGCCTTCTGCGCAGCGTCTGCCCTTTCAGCAGCTATTGAAGGTAAAGTCTTAAATTTATCGAGTAAATAGATAATAGATAGATAGATAGATAGATGGATAGATAGATAGATAGATAGATAGATAGATAGATAGATAGATAGATAGATAGATAGATAGATAGATAGATAGATAGATAGATAGATAGGTAGTTAGATGGATAAAGGCCAGGTTGGCCCGGCGGTAGTGACCCTGCCGTTTGACCGAGGAGTCCCGGGTTCGATTCCCTACGAAGGTGGGGCAATCAAGGGACTCGGACTCGGGAAGTTAAGTTAAAAACAATGTAAAAGGAAAAATACACGGTCAAGATTATTATTATTATTATTATAGTTAGATGGATAGATATGTAGATAGATAGATATAGGTAGATAGGTAGATATAGATAGGTAGGTAGGTAGGTAGGTAGGTAGGTAGGTAGGTAGGTAGATAGATAGATATATAGATAGAAGATAGATAGATAGATAGTTTGAAATTGGCAGGTATAGAAAGGTGATCAGACAGACAGAAACGTAGACAAAAAGAAACCTGGCAAGTTTCTGTTTATTATATCAAAGTTACCTTCTTATAACCATACTTGGTAAAAAATTGTAATAGTTAGATCTTAGTACATTTTTAGAATGTGTTAGTAAGCATATTGAGCCAGAATTTGGAAAACCTGTTTTAAAATTGTGTGGTCTTTTGAATTTCTATCTTGTGGTAATCCAAAGCTACCGGGATGCTGCGGCTGGTAATCAAAAGTTAAGAAATTCTTGAATGGTTAATATCTGTAGATGAAGATACGAGTAGAAAGAAATCTTTTTGCAAAAAAAAACTCCTCTTTGATAAGGTTGCTATGCAGTAATCCACTATTATCTTAGCCAAGGTTTAAGAGCTACCTCCATATTTCGGGTCGTTTCTTAATATCAACATGCATGGTTAAAGTTTGTTCAAGCAACTATACCGAATACTTGATAAAATTTAATTACATACTCTATGAAAGTCAGTTCAGCTTACTTGTTTGCACTGAATGATAGTTAGTTTGACGAATAGATAGACAGATGGATTAGATGGATAGATGGATAGATGGATAGATGGATAGATGGATAGATGGATAGATGGATAGATGGATAGATGTATAGATGGATGATGATAGATGCATAGATAGGTAGAGAGACAGACAGGTAGATAGATAGATAGATAGATAGATAGATAGATAGATAGATAGATAGATAGATAGATAGATAGATAGATAGATAGATAGATAGATAGATAGATAGATAGATAGATAGATAGATAGATAGATAGATAGATAGACAGATAGACAAACAGATAGATAGACAGGTAGGATGGATAACACGACGGTTATCATCGAAGGTCACTGACACATTTCGACATGGGTTTTCACAAAGACTGAACCCTACAGTTTACGACTTAAATTTTTCAGCTGAAAAACCAGTCGAACCCGTTGCTATCGTTGAATCCGACGACAAGAAGAGCAAAGATGACGTCGCAGTAATCCCGCAGCCGGAGAAGCTCCCGGCCGATGCTGCTGACGGTCAGGTGGAACAGGACCCGGCCGGTACCAAGAAGAGGCCTGGAGCCAACAGACGACCTGGCAATAACGGTCCTGGCATCAATAAACCTAATAACAATAATAAGAAGCCTGCTGCTGGTGGACAGAACAAACCACAGCCAAACAGACCACAGGTAAAAAAAACATCATTCTGCTACATTCCCAATACATTGCATCAGATTTCATGGAATTAAGCTAATCCGTTCTGAATCACATAGGGTAACAAACGCCCAGGCGCTGGTGGTACCAGGCCACCCAATCAGAAAAAACCGCAATCCAATAACAACCAGCAGCAGCCCAATAGGAAACCAGGTGCAAACAAGAATCAAGGGTCTAGACCGAATCCGCAGCGTAAGAAGCCTGAAGCAGCGAAAACTGAAGGTAAGGACGATGACTCACCCATACTTAATAATTAGAATAACATTACACATTCTTCATTAAGATGTAATTTCAACAAAAATCAATGACATATTTAAGTTAGAAAAACCTTGAAACCTGAAAAACAACACTGAATAATAATCTGTTTTGTTTTCAAGCTGAAACCCCTAAAGTTGCTGCGGAGAAAGCTGCTGCACCGGAAACCGTGGAAACCGCAGCAGTGAGCAAGGGCGAACCGCAGCAGCAGTCTTAAAAATCCTCTTATCGACACGATCCGCTATCAACAAGTACAAGCTGTTATTGACCAGTTATTTTTATAACTTATGTGACAATCTGTCGATTCTACTGATTGGCTCTGAAAATGGTTGTTGTTTCTGTTTTTTTGAGTGCAGTTTTCTTTGAACCTGAAATACATTTATTCATGCAGCATTATTTGGATGATTCTTGGTATATATCGATTGATAGTTTCATTTCAATATAACTGGAGTTATAAGAATCGATACCAAAGAAAGCTTTAATTCATAAGGTCTACCAGCAGTTCAACCAGCTCTGGTTCCAGTCTAGTTGCTTATATACTGAAACTGCTGATGTTCGCCCAAATCCAGTAGGCAGATATGTAGCAATCTAACCATCTTCTATTGTCTTATCATCTTGTTGTGACCATCTTACCAATGTCTTAACAACGTCTGATGTGTAATAAGGAAAGTCAGTTCGCTCGTTTTTCAGTATTACTTGATACGAGATAACCACAGTAAGTCTATACCCGCGTCTCTATCTACGTTCTCCGGTTGCCATGTTTGTTTTGACGTCTTTTCGTGGCTCGTTTACCGTCGTGACCTTTTGAAAACTGCGGCTCGGAAACTGCCTAGAACCAGAAAACCGGGTTGTTGTTTTGGGATGTCTCTGAAACAAAGCCCTTAGAAACAACATGGTAACTTGATCGATGCAACTGGTTGGTTACATGTTGTTATGCTAATCATGTAGCAAGTTATTTGTGAAGCTGTTTTTATATAAATTTTGTACTTTAATGAATACTGAAATAGGTTTTGTCGTCAAGTTATAATTGAGATTGGTTCTTGTTGAAACAATGGTATCATTTAGAAGATTATACTGTGAACCAATAGAACCTCTGCCTGACTGTTACGTGTTTCCCACCATCTATCTGTCTACCTGTTTATCTATCTGTCTGTCTGTCTGTCTGTCTGTCTGTCTGTCTGTCTGTCTGTCTGTCTGTCTGTCTGTCTGTCTGTCTGTCTGTCTGTCTGTCTGGTTGTCTGTCTATCTGGTTGTACTGTCTATCTATCTGTATCTATCTATCTGTATATCTGTATATCTGTCTGTCTGTCTGTTTGTCTGTCTGTCTGTTTGTCTTTCTGTCTTTCTGTCTGTCTATCCATCTATGTATCTTTTTATCTATTTATCTAACTATCTTTCTCTCTATCTTTCTGTCTGCCCATCCGTCTATCTATCTATCCATCTATCTACATACCTATGTATACCTTTCTATCTATTTATCTATCTTTTTATCTATGTATCTCTATCGGTCTATTGACCTATAGATCTATGTATGTATATATCCTATCTATCCATCCATCTATCCATCCATCCATCCATTCATCCATCCATTTATCCACCCATCCATCTGCCTATCGATTACCTATACATCAAACTAACTTCACCTCTAACTTCTGATTTGATTCATCTAATTTACTAATGTCGTCTAATCATTCATTACACCTTGTACTCAGCTTCTCGCAGAGAAACTTAAAATATTGCAGTACTAACAGTTAACTCTCCCGATTTTATAAACACAAACACAAACCGCAGCGCGTAAATCGCATAACGTAAATACTAGAAATGCTCAGTCCTCACAGGAACTATTTAAAAACTAACCTTGGCACACGTATAATTACCTCAAGTCGTCAAGTGGAACTGCAAAGTGCAGCACTATTAGCACCAATTTCGCTCCGCTCAGAGAAGCAATTACAGATGAATGTTAACAAGGTTTTCTTTAACTTTCAGACACAAACGTTAAATTAAGAATATTGGTTTACAAATATTAAAATTTAATTTTTTTCTTACGAACAGAAAGATTTTACAAGTCTTTTATTTTCTACGTCAAATTATTACTTAAGTTATTCAACTTGAGAAACGAGTATTTTCAGACTCTTCCACATCTTTTCCGATCTCCGTTAAATCAAAGTCCGATGTTGAGGATTCACTCTCGGCAGCCACGTCCATTGCTGCTGTTGCTGCTGCCAAGTCAACCTGGAGATGAGAGCTGCAGTCTGCATCTTCGATTCGAAACTGCTGAGGCTCTGACCCGGCTGAATCAGTCATAGATCCCGCGAGAACAGAAGCAGCGCTGGTCAGCAAGGCAGCTTTAACAATATCATTGATTTTGCTCTGATAATCCAAGTGACCGTCGACGACCGCAGTCAGATCTAAATTATGCAACCGCCCGTGCTGGATGTCAATTGGCTGCAGGCCGGCAATGGCTACTGAAGCAGACGATGCCCGGTAGAGAAGTCTCAATAGCCAGTCTCCGCTAAAACATTTGAGATTGTTTCATTAACTGATAATCGATTGATTAGATGAATTTGTAATCGATAATTTCAATGTTCCCTGAAGCTGAAGTTGAATTTGCTCGCGGTTGATTTGTTTAATCGATTACTTAAGATCACAGATTTCTAAATCGATTACTCGTATACCAGTTCGCTGAATCGATACCTTCTATGTGTCATTGGCCAATTCCCAACTTGTTATATCGATTTCATTACACTTTATGTTGGTTAAAAATCGATCGTTTAGTTTACTATTGTCATGAATCGATTATTAACTTTACATATTGAATTTAATTAACATTATCCTAATTAAACCTGCAAAAGCCGTTGACCAACCGACCGCCGACTACTCGAAGCAAAGGACTCCATTCGCTGCTTTTCCCTGTGACTGGAGCTCCGATAATAATGGCGTCTTGTACAATTCCTTTGTAATTGCCTCTTCTGTACATTTCCTATTCAGTTTGAAATCGAATCTCATCAAGAACTATCGTTTTTCTACTTTGGTGAATCAATACCCGTAGACAATAGAAGATAGTGCGGCCTCCCAAGTTGTATCCAATCAGAGTAACTGGACGATTCCCGTGAATCCTTTTCAAAAGGACATCAGCTAGCTGCTCTCCGACCTTTTCATTTAACGAAAATATTTGGAGTTGTTATAATGACATTAACATGTTAATATTATGTCAATGTAATGATTTGAATGGAATTAAGTCTGAGAATGGCGAGCACGGAAACCTGCACGCAGCGTCGATTGCATGTTCCCCAAGGATTGTCTATAACTGAAGCGAGTTTCATCAAGGACTTTGGCATCGACAGGCACTGTAGCAGCAATCCTATTACACAAAGTTTAGTATAAGTTGACTCTAGCTGTAATGCATAGGTATTCTATATATGAAATGGTAATTAAGTTAAGTTACATTATAGTGAATTTTGTTTTAACATTTATTGTACAATTCCGTGAGCTGCTTTCTCTTTTTTAAACTGATAGTGTCTTACTTTAAAAGTAACTTAATTTAATGCTAATTTAAATTATCTCAATGTGTTTTTTACAGTTATTTGTAAATATGTTAATTGGGAACATCGTTGTTAGCATCCGAACTGATTATTTATTTATATATCGCATTTTCTTTCATTTTTCTTATCTATCTACCTGTCTGTCTATCTATGTATCTTTTTATCTATCTGTTCATCTATCTTTCTATCCATCTATCTGTCTATCTGTTTATATATCTCTTTATCTAACTATCTGTCTTTCCATCTGTCTATCTATCTACCTATCTCTTTCTCTCTCTCTCTCTCTTTATCTAACTATCTGTCTTTCCATCTGTCTATCTATCTACCTATCTACCTATCTCTTTCTCTCTCTCTCTCTCTCTCTCTATCTAACTATCTGTCTGTCTAGCTGTCTATCTTTCTATCTGTCTATCTATCGATCTATCAATCTGTCAATCTATCAATCTATCTACCTATAAACCTATATATCTATTCTATCTATCTATCTATATCGCACTCTATCGGTCTATCTATCCATCTCTTTCTATTAATGTTTATATATCTGTCTATCTGTCTATCGGTCCGTCTATCTACCTATCTCTATCTGTCTGTCTATCTGTCTATTTTTCTATCTGTCTATCTATCTACCTATCTACCTATATATCTATTCTATCTATCTGCCTATCTATCCATCTCTTTCTATTAATGTTTATCTATCTACCTATCTATCTTTCTATCTATCAATATATCATCTATGTATCTATCTATCTATCTATTTATTTCGCACTCTATTGTCCTATCTATCCATCTCCATCTGTCTTTCTACTTATCCATCATCCATCTCTCCCTAAGTATAACTTACACAACATAATATCATTACAGCAAATTGTCTAATGAACGAGTTTTGTCTTGTCCGTATAATGAAAACGAACAAGGTAAAGATATATGAGCTTACTAGTTAATATGGCGTCGCCCAATTTCATCACGACTGCTTTGGTTATTTTGGGTAATGCAATATCCAGAACTTGCCCCAGCTCCAGCAGCAACGAGGGCTCATAAATTAGCAGATATTGGTCTCGAGAGTGAGCCAGTGTCTCCCAGTGCTCAACTAGCCTTTCCACCAGCTTTTCTGCTATTAATCCAAGAATTCATAATGCTCATTACTTTCCTGCAATGAAGCATTCCATATCGTCTAATTATCATTAAAATACCTAATTATACTGATTACAAGTTTTTCTTTTAACAAAATAGTGGAATCATTTGTTTAAAAAATCAATAATCGGGGGATAAAAAGAAAAGAATATAAATTACAAGAATTCCCTTCGGGTAGCGGTAGCAACCAACTCGATACCGCCATGGTAACGTGTAAGCTCGATCCCTCTCCTTCCGGCAGCTTTTTAAAATAGAATTCATCCAAGTCGCCTAGTCGTTTTTTCATCTTGTACCCAGCGAGACCGGCTCCTGCAGCGCCGAACAGCGAACACATCACAGCTACACCTGCTACTGTGCTAAAAGCTGCTGCTACGGCGCTACTTCCTGCAATGTTTATTTTTAGTATACATCAAAAGTATCAGGGTAGAATAAGACAGCTACTTAGTTACCGAGTTAGTTGGTTAGTTAGTAGATTGATTAGTTGGTTTGGTTGGTTATTTATTTAGTTGGTTAATGGTTAGTAAGTTAGTTAGTTAGTTAGTTAAGTTAGTAAGTTAATTGGTTAGTCTGTTGTCTGTTAGGCGAGTGTTAAACATATACTTAGTAAGGTTGTTTAACCAGTTAGCTACGTAGCTAGCTAGCTCGTTAGTAAGAAAGGCTATTAGTTAGTTTAGTCGGCTATTTATTCAGTTGGTTAAACAGTCTGTTAATGAGTTATTGAGTTAGTTAGCTAGTTAGTTAATTGGCTAGTCTGTTGGTCTGTTAGGCGAATGTCAATTATATACTATATTTGATAGTTAGCCAGTTAGCTACCTGCTTGGTCAATCAGTCAGTTAGACAGTTAGCTGGTTAGTTAAACTAGTTGGCTAGTCCGTTGATGTGTGTTAAACAAGTGCTACATAAATACTTAGGAAGGTTAGTAAGTTAATAGGTAGCTAATTTAGTTAGTTAATTAAACTACTTGGCTAGTTAGCTGGTTAGAGTCAGTTAGTCAGCTGGTCCGTTGGTGTGTTAGATGAGTGTTTGTCGTATACTAAGTAAAGATTAGTTAGTTAGCTACCCAATCAGTAAGTAATACATTTAGTTAATTTGCTGATTACGTTAGGTGAGTGTTAGTTTTACATACTTAGTAAGGTTGGATTTACTTAGTTATAAAAACGATTAGTTAGACTAGTAATTAGTTAGAGTAGTTATTATAGTTAAATTAGTTGGTTAGCCTGCTGGCCCGTTAGGTGAGTTAGGTTAGGCATGGGCACACATCAAGGCACAGTACATAGATAGATAGATAGATAGATAGATAGATAGATAGATAGATAGATAGATAGATAGATAGGTAGATAGATAGATAGATAGATAGATAGATAGATAGATAGATAGATAGATAGACAGATAACTGACACGTTCTGGGGCCGGATGGGTTGTGATGATATCGTTACCGACAACTGCGCCGATTCCTAATCCGACTAGTGGAGCCGCCAATCCGCCAGTCAATCCGATCAGAACTCCTCCACTGACCGAAGCAGCGCCGACTAAGGCAATCCGTTTTATTCTCCGGTTTCTTTCTTTCTGTCTTTCGTCTTCCCTGCAAGTTCAAAATGAAACAGTGGATCCAGACTATCATTTTACACAATTTTTTTTTATATCTTAACCTGTAATTTACCCTTTGTTTTAATCACCAGTCACCGTCTCCCATTACCATATAAAATTACATGTAAATTACAATTTAATAATACTGCTAGTACCGTAATTAGCTGCTAATGCATTCGACGTTATAATTAACTCATAAGCTTCACACGTTTTTAATACGTTCTCGGGGTTATAACGAACCCGCTCGGTTTGCTATCTGCCCTCAGGCTATGCTAACGCATCTCCTTCCGGCTGGGTTATATTAGCATAATAAGATTATCTAATAACTTTTAATTCTAACTGGCACGGTACGTTATTGGTTGATCTCCATCGTGACTGCTGTGATGAATCGTGTTCGCGATATTGTCCTCCAGCATGTCGAACTGCTCCGGTTTGAGTCTGAGAAGAAACGCCATGTGCTGGAGCAGACATCTCGTTCTCGAATCGTAAGTTCCTAAATGTTAATTACAGTTAAAGTTAATATTGATTGAAAGGTTTGTAAAAAAAACGCTTTATAATGGGCGAACAGGAAGAGAGAAAAAAATACCTTTATGAACGGCAAAGTGCAGTGCATTATAGAGGATAATGGATCCGTCTTGTTGGAAAAGAGGCTCTGACAATAGGAAATCGACGTAGCACTGTAAATCGTGGCCGCCTTCACTTAGTAGTAAATTAACAACATCCTTTGCCTGTACAACAGCCATCAGTAAGCGTGGAGTCTTATAAGTACGACAAATGTTGTCACTGCCCGAAATTTCAGGGCGGATAATTACATTTTATTAAGTAGCTGCTATATATAAGTAGTACTGTAGAACTGGATATAGCAACATTGTTGGTATCTATAACGTATTACGCGTAGATGGTTAGCTGTGGATGCTTGGAAGGGTTTGGGTAGGTGCAGAGGTAGAAAGATAGACAGGTGGGTAGGTAGATAGGAAGGTAATAGATATACAGGTATACGTAGGTCGTTAGATAGGTATCAGGTAGTTAGATAAATAGGAAGATATGTAGGTCGATATAGACAGAAAGTAAGGTGGATAGATATGGGTGGGTAGATGTGGGTAGACAAATATAGGTAAACAGATAGACAGATATACAGAAAGATGCATAGATAGATAGATAGATAGATAGATAGATAGATAGATAGATTGANAATATAGTTTTCTTCCTTTTGTCTCCTCTTTCCATCCCTTTTCCCAATCCTCCATGATTGCACTATTGATGATTTGCACTGCGTAGCTCATTGGGGCACCCAAGTCTAGGACTGGACCGTTAAAATGCACTTCTTGTACTGCTTGTTTTGCTAAAAAGTCTGCTCAGATAGATAGATAGATAGATAGATAGATTGACTGACAGACAGACAGATAGATTGACAGACAGACAGACCAGACAGACAGACAATATATAGATAGACAAATAGACAGATATACAGATATACAGATAGACAGATAGACAGATAGACAGGTGGACAGATAGACAGACAGATAGATAGACAGACAGGCCAATATAGATAGATAGATAGATAGATTACAGTTATTATCCCATGATTGCCAAACGTACCCTAATCATCAATTTACGTTCTGTTCACTTTTGCATTTTTTTCCCCATTCATTCATTTAAACATTAAAAAATGAATAAAAACTACCTTTTGAAGGCCAAGGTACTCCAGTAGGTCGTTAATATAATTCTGGCAGAACTCTCTTTCATCTTCCTCTGGATAGAGTTCTCGAAGCAGCAAGGCATTTAGGCAAGCCAAGGCGTACCGACACGGTTCAGTTAGTTGCAGGCAATTAGCCATAACCAAGTTAACAAGAAGTTTTCCAAAGGAAATTCCAGCTGCACTTTCAATACCGTTTCAAGTTTCTTCAGAACAGCGACCACTGACACTTGGATATTTCACCAGTGATTCAAAACATCAACTGATTTTAAACGGACGTCTTTATTTCTCTTGACTCCGTATCGTTCTCTCCTATCTGTTGGCCGGTCCAGTATACAAACATGCGATAACATGAGAGAGAGTGACTGATAATATAAAAACATAGTACTGCCCTCACCGAGGAATAGTTTGTCTCCATTGCTTTTCTGCACCACAGTACAGTAGCTATAATTTAATTCAGTTTTTGTGTTCGTGATTTTAAACTCTCGCAGTAGTCAGTTTTAGGTAATCTGGCTTTGTCTGCCGTACTTTAGATCCCATTTAAATAACGTTCAGTGGATGAATTGTCCTTTTTATTTGCTATGTGTGTTTGTGAGTAGCAATCGAATGAAGATGACTCTAAAATTATTTATTAGCTGGAAAATTGGCAATTGAAAAGAGGGCGCAATGTAGAGTCGACTCATGTACGACACGTGG